>JAZKJV010000489.1:600000-863636 GCA_037367405.1 Ottelia alismoides | reverse complement strand
TGCTGGTGCACGTGAAGCTGTGCCGTGCACGCCTCGGTGTGTGTCCTTGTTCGTGATCCTGCACGTGCATCTGTGCGTGTGATTCCCGTGCGCATGCAGCCCTAAGCCAGCGCGCATGCGGCTCCAGCCTCGTTCCGCGCACGCGTTTCCAGATTAATGGGTTTGGTTGCTTGCATCTACACATGCAACTAAACCTGGTGATGTCTGTATAGACAATCATATCTTTAGTCTACTCCCCTAGTCTTCCAATATCATAATGTCAGAAAGCAAGGCAGATATTTCAGCTACAAGCGCCTTTAGAGGTCCAGTGCCTATTGTGAAGATGGATGGTTCAAATTATGAACTGTGAGCCATGCAGTTCATGAGTATAATGAAGTCAACCGGTAAGAAGCACATTCTTACTGAGGAAGAGCATGCTGAGAAGACAAGGGTTGATGCCTCTTGGGAGGCAGATGACGCATATGCCAAAGTCTGGCTTTCCGGAACATTGGCAATTGAGATTGCTAACGATATTCTCCATCAGCCCACTGCCAAAGCAATGTGGGACATTCTGGCTGCCACCTATTCACAGGCAAAGAATGAGACAAAGATTCTGCAACTTCAGCATGACATCTTTACAATCAAGCAGAATGGACGGCCACTACACTCATTGTACACGTCTTTACGCGAAATGTTTTAGAAGCTCTATACCTTTATGCCTCTCACAGACACTCCAAAGCAACAGAAGACCTATCGGAATGCCACTATGGTGGGTGTTTTTCTGGCTGCCCTTGATCCAAAATACGAGGCAACACGTTCCCAGATCTTGGCGAATTCCACTATTCCTCCTATGGAGGAAGCTTTTCATAGGTTGAGTCGCATCACTGTTCCTTCGTCTACTGCAAATCAGACCGCCTCAGCCATGGCAGCCAATCGAGGTCGTAGAGGTCATCACCAGTTCAGTGGTCGTGGACCTCGGGGCAGAGGAGGTCGTGGTCGGCCATCATGTACTTTTTACCATCGTTCTGGACATACTGAAGACACATGTTATTCTAAACATGGGTCTCCTGCTTCTACACGAGTAGCTGAACAGATTGAGCCTCCATCTGCTTCATCTATGGATCAGCGCTTTGATGACCTTATGGCCCGTCTGAGGGGCATTATTCCTCCATCTGGTCCCGCTGCATCAGCACCTACTTCTGAGAGTCACTCCGACGTTGCTGTGTCTGCATCCACCAGTACATCAGGTAGAACTTATGCATTCACTAGCAATAGTGGATCAGATACTTTAGAGTGGATTATGGACTCTGGTGCCACGCATCATCTGTGTGGTGATCAAGGTCTACTTACAGGATACTGACAGGTTCCTCCAGGCCGTATCGTGGTTATTGCTAATGGGACACATTCCCCGATTACTGGTCAGGGGGAGATTAGACTGACATCATCCATGCAGCTCAAGAACGTATTACATGCGCATGATTTTTCGATGAATTTGTTGTCCATTAGTCAACTACAAAGGATTTAAATTGTCGAGCAATTTTTGATACATCTTCTCTCATTTTTCATGACATCCTTACGGGCAACGTGATTGGGCATGGGTATGAGCAAGGCGGCCTCTATCGCCTTAGTCGGACCCCTTATGCTGGAGCATCATCTATACCTATTGGATCCATCTCCCCATTACTGTGGCACTTGCACTTTGGACATCTACCGCTTCAGAAATTGCGTCATGTGTTACCCCAGGTTTCACCTCACACGTCCATCCAATGTGAGGCTTGTCAGTTGGGAAAGCATCATCGGACTACCTTTCCCAGTCGTCAGTGTCGGAGTAGTACATCCAAGTTTGAGTTGTTTCATGTCGATATAGGGGGTCCTAGTCGTGTTCCAGATCATCAGGGACACAGGTTTTATATAGTTATTGTGGATGATTTCTCTCATGTGTCGTGGGTCTTTCTGTTAAAGAATAAATCTGAAGCAGGGAATATTATCATTAATTTCATTAATGAAGTTCGTAATGTTTTTTCTGCATCTGTTAAAATTGTGAGAAGTGATAATACCCTGGAATTTTGTACTCATACCCTCTCCAATTATTTTTATCTCAAGGGATTATCCACCAAACATCCTGCGCTTATACTTCCCAACAGAATGGGGTTGCTGAAAGGAAACATCGTCATTTACTTGATGTCACCAGGTCGCTTCTTATACAGAGTCATGCCCATCATTCTTTCTAGGGCGATGCTGTTCTAACGGCATGTTATCTCATTAATCGTATGTTGTCATCTATCTTAGGTGAGAAAATTCCTTTCTCTCTTGTTTTTCCTGACAATGAATTGTTCTCCCTTACTCCTCGTGTGTTTGGCTTGGTTGCCTTTGTCCATCAGTTGTCTCCAGGGATTGACAAGCTCTCTCCTAGGGTTGTCAAGTGTGTCTTCGTCGGGTACTCAAGAACACATAAGGGGTACAATTGTTATGATCCATTGCGCAGTAGGTATCTCGTTAGTGCTTATGTTACCTTTTTTGAATCTGTTATGTACTTCTCATCAACAGGTGATCAGTTGGTACCTTCTGACACTACTGATGCTATATACATGCCACCACCACCATCACCTCTACCACCTCCAATGCTACCATCTCCTACACCTCCTGTCACTGTGCCTGTTTCACCATTGCCATTCCACTATACCCGTCGGCCTGCTTCTGCTCATGGTCACCGCTCATCATCTAGCTCGCCTGAGGTATGTTCTGAGAATATTAATATTGATGGATCTGATGATTTCCCTGAGCAGGATGTGTTACAGAGGCCAGATGAGGAGGCAGGTGGTTTAGATCTACCTATTGCTCTTCGAAAGCAGAAACGTAGCTGCGCGTCATATCCTATAGCATCATCTGTGTCTTTTGATCGCCTAACTGGAGAATTCAGGAACTTTGTCGTTGCATTATCAACAGTGGATATTCCACGGAATTACCAAGACACGTTGAAGGATAGTCGATGGTGTTTAGCCATGGAGGAAGAAATGGTTGCTCTTCAGTCCAGAGGCACCTGGAGTCTTGTTACTGCACCTACTGATGTGTCTACAGTTAGCTGCAAGTGGGTCTTTACAGTTAAGCAGAATGCAGATGGCAGCATTGACAAATACAAGGTACGCCTAGTGGCTCGTGGTTTTATACAGACATATGGGGTGGATTATCTTGATACATTCTCGCCAGTTGCTCGCCATTCCACTCTACGGATCCTCCTCTCTGTTGTGGTTACTCGTGATTGGCCACTATACCAATTAGATGTGAAGAATGCATTCTTATACAGTGACTTACAGGAGGAAGTCTACATGCAACAGCCACCTGGTTTTGCTATTGAGGGAGGAGTATCCTAAGGTATGTAGACTTCATAAGGCTATCTATGGCCTTAAGCAGAGCCCCAGAGCTTGGTTCCAGAAGCTCTCAGACCTGTTTGAGAAACATGGATACAGACGTTCTAATGCAGATCATTCCTTGTTCGTACAAAAGACACCCAGTGGTATTATTGCAATTATGGTGTATGTAGACGATATCCTGATTACAGATGATGATGAACAGGGAATTCAGAGGGCAAAAGAAATGCTAGGTCGTGAATTCGTCACCAAGGACCTTGGAGTTCTTAGATATTTTCTGGGACTGGAATTCGCCAGAAAACCTCATGGGTTGGTAATGACCTAGAGGAAATATGTCACTGACCTGTTGAGTGAAACAGGAATGCTCGGTTGCCGACCTGCTACTACACCTATGGATCCCAGTATGAAATTATATGATGACGACACTGATGAGGTGGATAGGAGAAGGTATAGAGAACTGGTGGGCAAACTTCTCTGTGTTTACTATTACCAGACCTGATATATCCTTTGCTGTGAGTCGAGTAAGCCAGTTCATGGAGCAACCACGTCAGGTACACATAAATGCTATACATATGATACTCAGGTACCTTAAGTCATCTCAGGTGCAGGTTTGCTGTTTAAGAAAGGCAAGGAGGTTATTATCTCAGCATGTGCAGATGCAGATTACGTAAGATGTCCTAAGGATAGGAATTCCACCACTGGGTTTGTTGTGTATGTTAGAGATTCTCCAGTCTCATGGAAGAGCAAGAAGCAAACAGTTGTAACAAGGTCCAGTGCTGAGTCTGAATATAGGGCTATGGCCCAGGTCAGTACAGAAAGATGTGGGTAAAGGCTGTGTTTACAGATCTATATATAGAAGTCCCGCTTCTTATGGCTCTGGAATGTGACAATCAGGCGGCTCTATTCATTGCAAATAATCCAGCATTTCATGAACGAACCAAGCACATTGAGGTTGATTGTCACTTTATACGTGATATGATTCAGAAAGGGTTTATTGTTACATCCCATGTTAGCTCAGAGAACCAAACTGCAGACATCTTCACCAAGGCATTACTTCGAGGGCCGTTCCAGAAGTGTTCGTCCAAGCTGAGCATGATTGACATCTATGCTCCACCTTGAGGGGGAGTGTAGAGATATATTTTTGGTCTATGATATTCTCGTATGTACCTTTTTTTTCATATTTTCTTTTCTTGTTGGACTCTTTATGTATTTTACCCATAGGCTACTCCCCTATATAAGAGAGCCTAGGACGTATGGAATAAATAAGTTTTCTCATTTTCCCAACAACTACCCCTCAACTCACACATCAAAGACCACTATATCCCCACCATCGGCTAAAGCAAGCAAACGGGGGAAACATACACACAAGGAGCCCCCCTCCCCCGTCCAATACTCAGTCCAATCTGAAAGAACAACCATCTCCTAACACATGGCACATGTGGGTAACTCATCAGAAACCAAGCAGATCCCCTTCTAGAAAGTAGACGAAAGGCGTCACATCCACGGAGAGATGACAAGCTGAGCATGAATCCCATGGATTCGTAAGCAACCAACGGGTTGTCTTCACCATTGCTCCAAATCTGAGCCATCTACTTAAGCAAAAGAACCATATTTATATCCTTAATCTGCAGAACCCCACGACCCCTCCATTCTGTCGAAAAAATTATTACATCACACTCCACGGCTCCACCTATTACATGCTCTTTTCGATGTTGTTCAAGTTGCTCCAAAAAAATGTATAATAAACCCCAGATGACGCCACATCTCCACTGGCCAAAGTCTAGTGGAAGTGACAAAAATGGGTATTTTTTTTAAATCAAAAGGGGGAAACACTCTGAGGTGTACGCCCCATTCGTATATTTATATAAAATATAAGGTAAGTACAACTCTATAATCTCCATGTCTCGAGAAGAGATCTAGCAAGATGGGCTACATTGTCCACATAGAATCTTTCCAACCGAAAATCAAGCAATTACATGAGAGCCAAATAGCCCAACTCGTGGTGATACTGATAGGGCACAGTGCCTCCTCCCTGGGTCTGAATTGATTGGAGACCAGGGCACCCCAAAACCCTATGTGTGAAGATAGGTCAACCTAGGATATTTGTGGTAGCCCAAACCTCCCCGGCACAATCGCAAAAATAGAACAGATGATGCAGGACTTCATTGCCACTAGAACACACAGAACAGTTGGTGTCATCGTCCTCTACGAAGGTGGATCTTCTGACCTTAGCAAGGAGTCGTTCCCGTATATGAAGTCAAAGGAAGATTTTAATCTTCATGAGGTCCTAAGGGTCCATATAAGAGTGCAATCTCTCTCCAAAATTCCCATGTCGAAGATTGTGGCTTCTGTGAGTGCCCTATAGGCATTCTTAATCGAGAACCAACCATCTCTCCAATCCCAATGGACCCGACCCCCAGATGGACCGCGACAGTTGGCCAGCACCTTGAACATTCGCATAAAATCATCGAACCGCTGCTCAGACAGATGGGAGGAGAAGCACGGCATCAACTGACCATCTGCCCACGCGACCCTAACAAGAAGATTCCGATCTTTTACCACTGTGAACAAACACTGAAACCGAACTTGAAGAGACATCCCTCCCATCCAATTGTCTCTCAGAACAGGAAGGAGTCACCGTCCCCTAACACCAGGTACATCTGCAGTGGGATCTCATGAACAACATGGCAAATCCCTTTCCAAAAATCTGATGCGCCATGCGAGGAGTGGTTAGACACCATCATTTATGCTGGATGTCATAGATCTCTCTTAACATATGGCAAGGTAAGCATTCCCCCTTGCCCAACAAACATGCCACCCACTTGAGTAATAAAGCCTTATTCATCTGCTCCATCCTGAGGATGCCCAAACCCCCATGGCCTTGTGGTGTGGTGATCAAATCCCAATTCACCAGATGCAGACCTCTTGATTGCCCATTGTTTGCCCCTCAGAAGAACCATCGCATGCATGCCTCCATGCATCGGTGAATCCCTGCAGGTAGAATCCTAGTGAAGATGAAGAAAATGGGGATGATTGCCAAGACCGCCTTTAGCAGGACCAATTTTCCTCTGTGAGAGAGACACAAGGCCTTCCACCCAACTAGCTTTCACTCCAATCTCTCAATTACCGGAAGCCACTTTAACCGCGTCAATATCCAATCCAGGGAAAGCCCTAGGTAAATAAGGGGCATGGCTCCTCGAGGGGACTCAACGATTTCCGTGCACTTTGCAACTTCCACCTCAGAAAAACCAAAAGGAATAACAGTTGATTTCTCTCTATTCATATTCAAACTTGAGAGCTATTCAAAGACATACAGCATGGAGCATATAGCTCTGACCTTCGTGCAACCACACTCGATAAAGAAGATGGTGTCATATGTGTACTGCAGGAGAGGGATAGAGATGTCTCTCCCCATGAAACTAGAAGCCCTTCCCCATATGTATCATGTGGTAAGTTATAACAACAAGCACATCAGTCGCGAGTACAAAAAGTAGCGGCACGAGGGGGGAACCCAAGCGGACCACCCCCCACAACTGGAAGAAAACCCCCTCCGGATGGCCATTGATGAGGACTGAAAAGGAAGATGTCGTGACGCATCTCTTCATCCAAGAGATCCACAACTGGGGAAAGCCTCGGTTTGCAAAAACGGCCAAGAGGAACCATCGGTCCACGCAATCATACATCTTTGAAAAATAAATCTTCCGCAGGATCCCCTTTAAACCCCTTCTTTTCCAGCCTACCACCATCTCGAATGCCATCACAACACTATCACCATTGAGTGGTCTGTGATGAAAGTCGTCTGCATCGAACCAATTAGGTCTTCCCGCACAAGACTCAAGCGATTTGAAAGCACCTTGGCCACGATCAAGTAGATTGCATGGGACAAAGTAATGGGTCTGACATCGTCAATCCTCCATGCACCCTCCTTCTTGGGAAGTAGGAATAGCAATGCCTTGTTGATCCTATTAAATCCTCGATTTGTCCTCACAAATTCTCTCATCACCAACAAGCCATCTCAGACCATGTCTCAGAATTCCTTGAAGAACAGAACATGTGAGCCATCAGATCTCGATGCCCCATCCACATTCAAGTCCCAAAATGCCGAGCAGATCTCATCCATCCCAAAATCTCTCATGGGTGCACCCTTGTTGGGTAGGCGTGAGGCTAGATGCCCCCCTTCCAAGCCAGATCCAGCCTCTGTTGGGCGATCTACAAAACATGCGACGAAAGTACCTAGTCATCGCCCTACCGACCTCGCGCCCCCCCTCAAAAGACTCTCCTGCAATGGATATGCTATAGATGAAGTTGTGCATACGTCTCCCATTCACCACCACATGAAAGAATGCAATATTTGCATCGCCCTTCTTAATTCCAAGACTACTCGGATCAATGTCACCACTCCACCTCCTGCTTCATGTCATCCTCAAGAATGATCCTCCGGTTGACTTCTCTCTCTAGCACCTTCATCTAGGACAAATCACATGTGTCCACTCTGTCAAATGCAATAACCAGCTCTGAGTTGTAATTCTATGGGTTAGGCAGCTCTTGCGACATTCCTTCTTGAACGCACAAAGTCTAACACATAACACCTCCATTTGGTAACCATTTGCCGAGCAGCCAACCCTTCCTCCTCAAATGAGGACCAAAAGCCCGTCGTCATCTCCTTGAACCATGGCTCAAGTAAACAGACTTCTCAAATTTGAAAAAACATCCTAGAGCGGACCCATCCTGGGAAGACCATAGGACATGCCAGTGGAAAATCCGACATCGGCTCCGTAGAGCCAAGAAAATGATACAACCTATTGGAATTGTCGTAAGCATTGGCTTGAGAAGTACAAGACATCCAATCCGCCCCCCTCACCCCCCGAAAAGCAAGAAGCCTTCATACCCGAAAGCTTCAGCTCCATCCTCTCAATAAAAAGAATCCAATCCACCTGCCGCATAGGACCACGATTCAGTGAAGACCCAAGTAAGTGATCGACAAAGTCCCTCGACGAGGGTTAATGGCCACAGCACAATCGTCGATCTCAAGACCAGAGAACTTACAAGGAACAAAAAAGGATTTGGACCTGTTAACGGATAGGCTTCCCAAAAATGTCAAGGACCGTAGACATCCCTCTAGCCTTTAAAACACATTCAATAAAGAAAATAGTGTCATCGGCACACTACAAAATCATGAAAGAGATGTCTCTCTAAAGATGACTGACATGCCTTCTCTCTAGACCACCCCACATACCATGATAGCAAAAGGTATTCGCAACAAGAACAAACAACATCACGAGAGGACAACCCAGTTGAATACCATGTTGAGGCTAAAAGAAACCACCTTCAAGTTTGTCGTTGATCAACATGGAATAGGAGTGACCCTGCCAACCGAGTATTGACTATCGACTGTGGAAGAGACTACGTTGTTGTTTATTCATAGAGCCCAAGGGTTCTCTTATATAGAAGAGAGAGACCCTGATTGGTAAATTACGTACTACAGATAAAATTAAATAAATAAATGTGAAACAGTAACATAACATAAAACTCTTCAATACTCCCCCTCAAGTTGGAGCATAGATGTCTATCAGACTCAACAGAACAACATCTCAAAAAGGGTTCTCCGGCTAGATCCTTGGTGAGCATGCAGAGGCTGGGAGGTAGGGTTAGGTTTTTGGCCCGGGGCTCCGGTCCAAGACCGCTACTTTGATACCATGTAGAAGAGAATACTTTGTTATGTATACATAGAGCCCAAGGGTTCTCTTATATAGAAGAGAGAAACTCTAATGGGTAAATTACATACTACGGACAAAATAAATAACTGTGAACAATAACATAACATAAAACTCTTCAACACCAGCGTCAGCAACCTAGGATCGAACAACAAGGATAGAGACAAAGGGCCTTTGCAAACACAATACTTCTTCAGAGAACTCAACTATGCACTCCCTATCTTCGAACTCAACATCTCTTGTGATATTGATTCAACAAATGCATGAGGGATGTAACTTAAGATGCATTCATAACTGCAGCATAAGAAACCCCTTTCCTTTGCTTATAGTCTAATGCAGAAGTGGTAGTTTTCTCCAAATCATTGGCCTTCTTTGATTCAGAAATTTTTCCAAAGGTTAAAGGAGAAAGTCTTGGATATTGTTCAGCATTAATATTGAGCTCCACCCTCAAATTAATCTTTCCACTGTTTGCTTTCTCGGTCATTTCTGCAATCAATTGATGTGCACCATTATTCGCAGCAGTTCTATCAAATATTTCTTCATACACATGTGGGAACTTTCAGTCATGGAAACTCGATCAAACTTGGGAATATTCCCTCCAGATTTTATGTTAAAGAAACACAGCCGAGATCCTATAACATCCACCCGTTGAACAAACGAGCTCATCACTGATTTCAAAACCGAATTTTTGGTTTCATTTCTCGTCCACGTCGATTTTGACTTCCTGCTCATCAGTCGACGAATCTCCTCCGCAAGGAATTCAGTAACACGTCACCCCACATCCCCAATTAATTCCAACTATCAATTTAAACTTAAGCACTTCAGATTATATGCATGTCACCCACTTAATTGACACGAAGTGCGTAAAAATAACTCTCGTGAGATACCACAAATGCGGAAAATAACATTAACATCGTCAGTAGCAAAGATTTCAACAGCGTATCGATTTAGTTGGGGATGGAGACGAGGAAACTTACTTCATCTTCGATATCTTTGATCTTCTGCATTACAGTCGCCATCTTCTCCTTCTCCTCGTTCGATCACAGGCGAAGATCGAATCCCTTTCCCACTGGTCACGTTCGGAGGGGTGGTTTGCAGATGGCTAGTCGGGCAGAGTGGGAGGAAGTCGGGGATACGAGGCGGCTTGCAAATAGGGATCCGAGAGACGCGGGGAGGGAGATTCTCTTGAAAGAAAAGGTGCACGCACGTGATATGTAAGATCTAAATTACATCACTATCTATAATACCAATTAAAAAATAATATTGGGGGTGTCACGGTGGAATTACAAATATCATAAAGATTGCAGCATGATTAGAAATGATTTTAAGAGTTATGATATAATTTTTTTAGCTTTAAATACAGTAGTCACCACCATTCCTCCAACATATCAAAACACTCTCTACCCCTGCTCTCTGATGAAATAGTTGTCCCGAACTCTTTTACAATCTCTATCAATATCCTTGAGAGACAGCTTGACTAAACCTTCTCACACCATCCCTCCTCCATCATGTCTTGACCCACTCATTGTATTCAAGCAAAAACAACAGCTCATTCGTCATCTTCAGCCTCCATGATCTCAAGTCCTCAACCACCATCCGCACCCTCCATACCTCCCTGAACTTCACCTCTAAAGAACTCAATACCTATGTCTCCATTGAAATCAGTGTTGACTTATGCACCCAACTTACCATGCGCATTGGGATGGATCGCATAGTGCGGCACCCGACTGATGAATCTCGTATTCATCATGCTAAAATTAATTAATTAGGCTCTTTTCTCCATAATTCGTTCGCATTTAATAATTAATAGAGCATCATTAGCATTTATACATGTGTAAATAATATTTGCATTTCATCATGCATAATTGCATTAAAAATCCCAAGTGCAAATTGGCCCAAAAAGTAGCTAATTTCCTTAGTTTTTAATTAACTCATCCTAACTTCGATTGATCCCAAATTACCTCCATCGTGTAGATATTACTAACAAGAACAAAAAAATACTAACTCAAATAAGTGTCAAAAAAATCCCAAAGTCTAATTTCACATCTGACGGACTAAAACGTGCATATCTCCCTCATACAGTATCTGATTTTGGTCTACTGACATTTAAAGTACTTTATTTTTAAATACCTTCAAAATAAGACCAACTTCGTAAAATTTAGAGCTCATATATGAAAGTTGGGTTTTGGGCCTCTTTTGCTTTTTTAACTTTTTGCGATTTTTGACCTGAGTTTTTGTACATAATTAACCCTTTTAATTATATTTCTTCTTCATTTATGTTCTTTGATGAAAGTTTTATTAAGTGACACAAAAATCTAAATCTAGATCAAGACTGAAATTGAAGAAACTGACTGAGTCCAAGTGTCTGTTTTGAGTCTGTACAAAAATCTCATATTTCATACTTGTATTTTATTTTCCTATTTTATTATTTACTAAAAATCCAACAAAAATAGATTAGCGTGTAATTAACTTCCTTGTATTTTATCATATTTTTCTGTAATTTTTATCCTCCTTTAAAATCACCAAAAAATTACAAAATCACAAAAAGCCGGTTTTCTATACACATGGAGAACCACCAAAAAGTTCACTTCACACAGATGACCTCTTTTGCTCATGAGTCCTTCATCAAAGTTGTAGATCTCGTCGAAACAAACAACTTTCGTGAAGGAAATTTTTCGATCCTAAGTCTCCTTCTATTTCTTTTCTAATTTTCTTCATCTTTTTATTTTAAAATTTTTTAGGGGTGACACGTGGCAGCCCCTGGGCGTGCCACATGACACCCCTGTTCCATTCTCTCTCATGACGTCCCGGGTTACGTGCCTAGCACGTGACCCCCCTTCCCCTTCCTCCAACCGTTCCCATGCCTCCCCCCTCCTCGTGAAACGCCAACGCCTCCCTCGACTCCCCCACGGTCGTTACCAACTCTTTACCTCCGTCGTCACCCGCCACCACCGCTCCTCTCTCACGTAACGTCAACCTTCTCCTCCTCCTATAAAGTGCAGCTAAGACCGACCATCTCCCCCATCCGCCAATTCACGCAATGCAAGGGCGATGCCTCTCCGGTAGTGACAACACCTAGTAGAGCCCCCCTTCCGTCGTGGCGAGATCCGAGGTCAAGGACCTTGTAGCAGCTCGACCCCGAGGGTTGCTGCTTTGCTCCTGCTTTGTCCGCCGGAGCCTCAGAGCGAAGACCGGATGAGGTCCTCCGACCTTCAGGCGAACTCCTCCACCAGGTGATTTCCTCTACTGCAACACACCGCACCCATCCCCAGTCCCCTCCATCTTCCCTTCTACCTCCCAGGTCTCCCTCCTCTCCAGCCTCGCAAAGGCCGGAGCTTGGCTCCCTTCCCTCATCACCGCTCGGAGCTCCGCACCTTTTTCCCTTTGGATTCTCCTTATCCCTTGCAGGTCCCCACCATTCCCTCGCAGTTAACCCAACTCGGCCTGCCTCGCTTGGTTCTTTTCCTGCAGGAATAGCGGCTCGTACGACCTCCAGCAGCTCCGCAGATCGTGGAGCACTTCACCTCCGATTCCGTCGTACTCAAGCCCGTCGTCCACTCTATCGGAGCTCTGTTCCACCTTTTCGGCTCCACCCAACGCCCTCATCGTAGAGCCCCTCCACGTGACGATTCCGCCCTCGACAACCACTGTCGTATGCTGCGCGGACTTCCAGCTCCAGCAGCCACCAACTGCCCGATGCCTTCGGTGCTCGCACTCCACGCTCCAGCAAGGCGCGGCTCCCCGTGGTTGCCTGTCGCTGCCTCACGCACGGCAGAGTCACTGCCACACCGGTCCATCATCGTCGGCCTGCCTTGGAATCTGCGGTCGTAGCAGCTCGCCTCTGCCCGACCACCGCCTCGCACGATTATCATCGGACCGTTGGATCGGGTTGTAGCCTTGATCCTACGGCCATCTACCCGCCACCGTTGGATCAAAGGCACATCCTGATCCAACGTCCATGGGACATCCACGTCCCCCCCCCACACACACACAAGCCTCGAGGCTCGGGTCGACCGAGCCTCTGGTTCGGGGTGCTGAACCACAACCCCATGCTGAACCGCAGCTTCGCCACACAAGCCGCAGCCTCGGGTAACCGAGCCTCCAGAGGTACGTGCAAGGCACGTGCGAAGGGGGCACCTGACCAGGAGCACGATCGTGTGAAACCTCCTCAGTTCCTGTAGCAGACCCACTGGGAACCTCAGTAGCTGTGGCCTCCCCTAGTTCCCGTCAGTCAAGACCTCTTTGTTGTCGTTGTCGTAACCCTAGAGCAATAGCATGTCGATTGCTTTCGTGTCGCTCCTTTCATTATACGCGGACCTGGGAAAGTGACATGAGTACCCTCAGCCTCACTTTAAAGCTCGCTTCTTAGCCCAGTAGCGGACACACCTGGACAGAAGCCCTTGTAAAAGCATCAGTAGCAGCAGCAGTCGCAACAACCCACAGGAAATGCTTCCTCAACTGCTCGTTTTTCATAGTAGAAAGTAGAAAGTCGCAGAACCGCCCTCCCGTGAAATCACATGACCAGTGACCAAGGCCTACTCCAGGAGCAACCGATCGTTCAATGCTACCTCCCCGCGCCCCGTGGAAGGTCCCTCGTGCGCCTCACCAGTGGAGCGGTTGATGCGCTTGCCCCACAAGTAAATTGCAGAAGTGCCCCCAAGAGTTCCTGATATTGCAGATATACCCCAGTCAGGGGTAAATTACATGGGAACCTGATGAATCTGTGATTCATCACTCTAAAAGTTGAAAATAGAGCTTTATTCCCGAGTAAATAGCATCATATTTCCCCTTATCTTGCATAATTAGCATTCATGCATGCACGCATAATATCTGCATTTTAGCATTCATATTTGCATAAAATAAGAAGCCCAATTCACTTGTAAATATTCATCATATTTTACCTTGTTTGTATATATTTTATACTAACTCTGAATCCAATAAAACCAACTCCATAGTGTATATGTTACTAACACTTATTAAAGAAAAATATCAAAAAAATACAAACTTGTAAAATTGACCAATAAAACCCCAATCCAAGTTTGAAACTATGAGCCTTAAAATGTGCATATCTCTCTCACACAGCCTCCGAATTAGGTATACTTACATTTAAAGTAATATACATTCAAAGATCAAAACAAGACCAATTTCATTAAAATCAGAGCTCGTATGCAAAACTTGGGTTTTGTGCCCCTTTTGTATATTGTACATATTGATTTTTTTGCCCTTTATTTTATCTTTTTATTTTCTTAATTATTAAAAATCCAAAAAAATAGATTAAGTTGTAAATATTCCTTTCATATTTTTTTAACTTTATTTTGATTTTTCTCTTATTTAAAAATGACAAAAAATTACAAAAAATAAAATGCGGTATTTTGTATTTATAAAGTACCACCCAAAAATACAATTTTGTACAGATGACTTCTTTTGATTTTCGACCCTTCACAAAAGTTGTAGATCTCGTCGAGATGAGCAACTTTCATGTTGACCACTTTTTGATTTAATCCCTTTTGTTATTTCTTTTTTATTTTTATTTACATTTCATTTTTGAATTTTCTAGGAGCGACATGTGGCAACTCCTGAAGCCGCCACATGTCACCCCTTTATTTTATTATTTTCGGATTTATTTTATTATTTTTGGATTTATTATTGTTTTTATTTTATTATTACTATTTTAGTTATTTTTAGTAGCCTATTATTTTATTTTATTATTTTGTTTATTTTATCTTCCTTTTACCTCTTCTCCTCCTTACTTGTCTTCCACTCCAAGTCACCACTCTCCCCACTACTCCATTCTCCCCACTTCTTCTCCAACTTCCCTCTCCTCTCCATTTTTATTCCCATCATCCTCCACCATTTTTCTTCATTCGTCATTTTCGAGAGAAGTGAGGTCGAGCCCCTTTAACCTTCAGGTGACAGCTGTAGGAGACGAGTCGAGCGATGACAACCTCAAGGCGAGATTCACGGTTAATCTCCGCGTAGTGAGCTGCCAGTCAAGCTCACGGAGCTATGAATCTGTGATTCATCACTCTAAAAGTTGAAAATAGAGCTTTGTTCCCGAGTAAATAGCAACATATTTCCCCTTATCTTGCATAATTAGCATTCATGCATGCAAGCATAATATCTGCATTTTAGCATTCATATTTGCATAAAATAAGAAGCCCAATTCACTTGTAAATATTCACCATATTTTACCTTATTTGTATATACTTTATGCTAACTTCGAATCCAATAAAACCAACTCCATAGTGTACATGTTACTAACACTTATTAAAGAAAAATATCAAAAAAATACTAACTTGTAAAATTGACCAATAAACCCCCAATCCAAGTTTGAAACTAGGAGCCTTAAAATGCGCATATCTCTCTACAGCCTCCGAATTAGGTCTACTCACTTTTAAAGTAATATACATTCAAAGACCTTCAAAACAAGACCAATTTCATTAAAATCGGAGCTCGTATGCAAAACTTGGATTTTGGGCCTCTTTTGTATATTGTACATATTGACCTTTTTGCTCTTTATTTTATCTTTTTATTTTCTTAATTATTAAAAATCCAAAAAAATAGATTAAGTTGTAAATATTCTTTTCATATCTTTTCTAACGTTATTTTGATTTTTCTCTTCTTTAAAATGACAAAAAAATTACAAAAGATAAAATGCAGTATTTTATATTTATAAGGTACCACCCAAAAATACAATTTTGTGCAGATGGCTCCTTTTGATTTTCAGCCCTTCACGAAAGTTGTAGATCTCGTCGAGAGAGCAACTTTCGTGTTGACCACTTTTTGATTTAATCCCTTTTGTTATTTCTTCTTTATTTTTGTTTACATTTAATTTTTGAATTTTCTAGGAGCGACATGTGGCAGCTCATGGAGCCGCCACATGTCACCCCTTTTTTATTATTTTTGGATTTATTATTGTTATTATTTTATTATTATACTTTAATTATTTTTAATAGCCTATTATTTTATTTTATTATTTTATTTATTTTATCTCCCTTTTACCTCTTCTCCTCCTTACTTGTCTTCTACTCCAAGTCACCACTCTCCCCACTACTCCAATCTCCCCACTTCTTCTCTAACTTCCCTCTCCTCTCCCTTTTTATCCCCATCATCCTCCACCATTTTTCTTCATCTGCCCTTTTCGAGAGAAGTGAGGTCGAGCCCCTTTAACCTTCATGTGACAGTTGTAGGATATGAGTCGAGCGACGACAACCTCAAGGCGACATCTGTGGTTAATCTCCACGTAGTGAGCTGCCAGTCAAGCTCACGGAGCTTCTCTGATTTTCGATCGCCATATCGGATCGAGGCCACGATGATGAGAGCCGCACTTCGCAGCTCCATCAAGCGAAACCACAGGTAAGTAACCCCTCTTCTTGTCCTTGTCACTTTTTTATCTAACAGTTTTTTCCTTGTTCACCAAACACCATCATAACACAATCATCATCACATAAAAGCCATTCATTATTCTACCATCATCACCAACATCTATTTTCATTCCATTTTTTATACTCTTATGTTTGTCAAGAAAGTCACAAAAAATTACAAAAAAATCAAAAAAATAATAAAAAAATCAGGTGCAGCATTGGACGGCCAGCCCCTGCGTCCTGCCCTCCCTGCGGCAGTAGCCGCCGCGCGCGGTCCTCGTTCCCTCCGCCAGCGCGTGGCTGTTGCCCACGCGCAGCCGCGCATCACCTCCTCCGCCTCATCCGCGCAGCCAGGTCGCGCGCACCTCGCACGCATCTGCGGCCTAAACGTCGCACGTGGGCTTCGCCACCCTCCAGACGCACCAGCCCACCACAGCAGGTCAGTCGCACGCCGCCAGCGACTCCGCGACGTTCCACCTTCCACCGACCGCCTGCGGCCTGCCGCAGGCCGCTCGCCGCCGTTCCCTCCTCTTCAGCCCGCGGCAGCAGGCCAGCCGTAAGGCCCCGCACGCTCCTGCCCTAACTCCGCCACGCCGGCCTGCTGCTGCTGCCCGCCGTGCGGCTGCTGCGCCCAAAGCCGCACCTCCCCACGTCGTCGAGCCCTTCGACCGCGACGTGTGTCCTCCAGCCGCCTGTCCCGTCGACTTGCCCACTCCGCGTCGCGCGTCCCGCGTCGCTGCATCCAGTCCTAGATCGTGCTGCCCTAGGACGAAAGGGGTGGCTTCCCTTTCATTCTCATTATTTAATTTATTTGGATAATTTGCATATTTCATCCTTTAAGTTTCATTATTTCAAAAAACCGCCCATGTGCATAGCTTCAGTTTATTTATTTCATTTTCTGTCTTGCGAAGACACCCCTGTCTTTGAGTGATAATTTAGACAGTATTTTTGCATCATTTTTTATTTGAAAAAAGCATTAGCAACTAATTCTTTATCTATGGCTATTTATTTACATTTTTTTGAGCATCTGATAATTTATTAAAAATTAGATATTAAAAATCAGTGTTATTTTACCCGTTTAAGCTTTGAAATTCGCACAGACCTATTTCGTGCTCTAAAAATTTTGAAAATGTGAATGATGTCTTTATGCGTGCTTTAATTACTATCCAAGTTTCATTGAAATTGGAGTTGCCGTTTGCATAAAATAATTTATAGAGTGAATTCTATAATTAATTTTTAATTAAATCCACGAATAAGATTTTTACAAAATTTCAAGTCTCCTGTATTGCACATTTATATCTATTTGAGATAAATAGATCTCTAGAAAATTTGATTTTGTGGATTAATTAGGAATTAAATACTCATAGTAGCTCTGTTTTCAGTAAAAAATTATAAAAAAATCACAAAGTGTTAGAAAATTCCAAAAAAAATAGTGTAGCTTCATTTCGTCATATTTAACTTCCAGTAAAATTTTCATAATTTTTGCATATCATTTGCACGAGAAATTGCATAAAAACCCCAAAAGAGTTTGCATTTTTCATTTGTGCATCTTAAATCCAAAAATTCCAAAAAAATACATTTGCATTCCTCATTGGATTAGGTTCTTAGTAAAAATAAAACTTGATCATTTTGAAATAATTTCAGATTAAAATTAAATTTGGCAAAGTTATTGATTTTCTTAATAACCCGGTTCATTCGCATCAGTGCATTGGCATTTTTTTATGAAAAAAATCCTACTTAGAAAACCGTGATTTAATCCCTCTAACTTGATCCCGAGTTGTTCCTTTACCTCCTTGAGTCGACCCTGGGGCTTGCCTAGGCTAAATAAACATAAAACCGTGTGTACATTTATTCGTTAATTATTCGATTTGTGCGGTTGATTTTTTATCGATCTGTATTTATCCGGCTGCAACGAAAACGTCAATTCGACACATTAAAAAGGTTAGATCTGCGGTTCGTCAGAACCCTTCTGACTTTCAGATATTGTCGATAAGTCCTCCCGAGACCAGTTTGAAAAAAATAATTATTTTATTTACATTTCAGTCCCTGCAATTTCAATTCATCATATCTTTTCCATCTTAACTACAAATTTAGCATATAATATGTCATTTTGAAGTTATTTTCACGCTCTTTCATATTACATCTCTTGTGAACAGATCTGAGGCTATTTCTCAGGAATTATTATTTGAAGAGTATTTTGAGTAATACATGCTTCATCTTGACATATTTGTGTCGTTCTTAACTGAGAAGATCATTTATGTTATTTGTAGGGGATTAAGTGCAAGGACCTGAAAATTATTTGGTCCCTTTATATTATTCTGGATATTTTTTAGGATTAAACATATGTGAGGGATTCAACTTAATTGACAGTAAATAGTGAGATTGAACTCGAATTATTTGAGAACCGAGTCAGAGAGAATTTTGAGATCAATCGAGGATTATTTTTTATTGCAGGCTTATTTGAAATCTCACTACATTTATTCGATTTGTAGCTTTTTTTGAGAGAATTAATCAATTTATTTGGATTAAAATTTTCGTCATAGATCCTACACTTAATATCTTTCTCTGTGATTTTTAGCATTGCATCATCGTTTTGTCTTTTCATCATCTGACACAGCAATTAACTAGCATTTAATTAATTATTTAATTTAAAACCACGCAACTAAAAATCATCGTTCCCTGTTTTTGACCTTGGTAGACTTGCCAAGTAAAAATATTCCACAACATTCAAAGATTGTGGTTTGATCGACCGAAATCCGTCTCCTATACTACAATTTTCCTTTTATTAAAGAGGTGGATTTCACTTTCATCAAATGGCGTCGTTGCCGGGGAACGACGAATTTTTAGGGTTTTAATTTTTTTTTTGTAATTAATTTTTGTGAGAATTATTTCTGTGTCATTTTTTTCTTCTTCTCTGTATTTCATTTTGCACTACTGATACTTACCACATCCTCTCTCTTTGCATATTACTCGGAGCGAATTTTTGGACATAAATCAAGGATCTGCAAAGACAAAAATTTATTTGTGAGAGAGAGTTAGTTTAGTTAATCTTCTACATTATTATTATTCTCAAGGTCTCTCTCTCTCTCTGAACACTTGTAATAATACAGACTGAACTTTCATGTGGTGTGTCGGGTATGTTTCAACCTCTTCTGTGTGGTTGGGACCCGACTTGAGTGGCGTAGGATTTAGGCACATATACGTTCGCTTATTTATCATTGATTGTGCTTATAATTCATAGGCCACACTCTCACTAATTATTTGCACTGGTAGATCGATCAACTTACCTAAACTGAAATCGGTTCTTCCTACTAATAAAATTATCTGCTTAGGATGTTTTTTATCGGTGCATATTATTTAGTGTAATTTAAAATTCCTTGTATTGCATCCCGCATGAAGAACGCGAGGAATCACTGTAAGTATTGTTCTTAAGCATGCATCATTGATTTACACTTGCATTGGCTTTTTCGATTATCCCTCCTCAGGTTTACAACTTATGAATTAAAGGAATTGGGACTGCTCGTTAGGCGTGAATTTCTGTGCTCACATAAACTTCAGTGATAACCTTAATCTAAAACTGGGACTGCTAATCAAGGCGATTGTAAAATAAACTGACATAAAATTAACCCTTTTGTCTGATGGAGAGAAACCCACTCATTGTTTGTAAGGACGAGATCACACACTTAGGACAGAGCCAAAAACCAAAAAATTTCATTCATACTACTGATTTTAAAAACAATTAGCTACTTCTCAGTGAGGGTTTCGGGTAGCCATTTTACGGTCCGACTTCCCTTAGCAGAGTGGGTGGTTTAGAGGACCTTGCGTAAGGCTCCATCATCAAGTAACACAGGTAGCCGTTTAAACGGTCCGTACTTACACCTATACTGGCTGAAAGTAGGTGCAACTAGTTGTATGAACTCAGGACAGTCTTTGTGAAATATTTCGGCACCTAACAGCTCCACTTAAATTTCAAAGAGTGTTTTGTCATTAAATTAAAATTGAAAAGATAAGCGACCGAGCCCTAACGTGCCTTCACCAGTTTTGAGTGGGTAGATTGATAAATTTTGAATTGTGTTTGTTTTGAAGTGGGTCTCTATACATTTGTACGCTTCGTGGAAATTCCTTTGTACGATGGATTCTTTTGGAGTTCTTCGTTAATAAAACCCCAGGCTCCTCAAGTAACTCATCTCCTCGATTTCGAGATGACTCTCTTCTCGAAACCCCATGGTACAGAGACAACCCTTTTCTCCAACCCATGATTCACCCCACACCCATATGGATTAGTCAACCCCAGACCAACCCTCTATCTTACTCCCTTCCCGCCAAATAAACTTTCATCTTTGACAGAACCCCTAAACCTTCCAAGCACGAGCCTAACTCAGATTTCTTTGCATCTGAAGGTGAAGAAGAAGACGAGATGCCTCCAAAGAAGGACGATAACGACAATGACCCTATTCCTGCGCTTTTGGCTAGAATTACTGCTGCCGAACAACACAATAAACCCCTTAGAGCCCAGATGGCAGAAATGCAACGTAGTGAGGCTGCTATGTAAGACACATACCTCCCTGGATTAGATAAGGATTATAATTGGTTGAGGTTGGTACCCCATGAGGATGCGTTCGAACACAAACCGCATTTCCTTGCATTGTTGCCTAAATTCAGAGGGAATAATCATGAAGAACCATACATCTTCCCCCATGACTTTGAGCTAGTCTGTGCTAACATATGCCACCTTAGGGTTAGCCAGGACTACATAAGGTTGAGAGTTGTCCCCTTCGCCTTGACTGATAAGGTGGCCTACTGGCTGAAAAATTCAGGAGAAGTGGTCACTACATGGGCCACCTTCAATACATTGTTCTTAAAGAAATTCTACCCAGTTAGTAGAATCAATCATATAAGGATCAAGCTCACGATCTTCACCCAACACCCGAGCGAACCATTCCATGAAATCTGGGAAAGGATCAAAGACCTAATCCAAAAATGCCCAGGACACTGGATAAGCAAAATGATGCTGGTCCAAAGTTTTGTTAGTGGACTGAAACTTGAGACCCAAGGGTTAGTGAGTACATCCTGCAGAGAAAGCTACATGGGACGTCACGAGGACATTGTCTACAAGGTGTTTGAGAGACTTGCTGAATCTAGCCGTGCGCAAACCACCAGGCGGCCTACATAGCCGGCTCTAAAAAGATTGTGAGTAATCTGACGACCGATCAAAGCACTGACATGGGAATCATAGTTGATAAGCTAACTATGGTCAAACAGATTTATAAGAAGATGGACGAACTCTATAAATCATCCGACATGGAGAAATTGGCTAAATTTCCTAAGCAAATGGAGGAATTGGATGAAGGATATCTAAAATACAGATACATGCCCTGACCTCACCTCCCGCCCCCATACACTAAATTCACTACATTCAAGATCGAGGGGTAGGAAATAGAGACATTGGGGTGGAGATCAAGTCTTGTCCCATCAAACTGAAGAAACCTCCGCTCAAAATATTTACGAGGAACCTCCATAAGTCATGGAGATAAACAGAGTTTGGTATAACTTGGAACCTGTCAACCGTTCAGATCAAAACTCTGCTCCGAACCCTTAGGCCCAACCTACCAACCAGCCTCAGCAGTAGTGTCAGCAATATCGTACGGGTTATTAGAACCCGCAACTGCAGCAACAACAGTATCAACGCCAAGGCCAGCAGGGCCAATTCAGACAATATCAGCAGCCTCAGGTCAAGCAAGGCCAGGGATCCTCTTCTTCTTCTTCTTCTTCTATCTCTCCCGAACTCCAGCGAGTGTTGGACGAACTTCATGACATGAGAGTCGACATAAATCGACTCTCTCAATGGAGAGATGAGGTAACTGCACCCCAAACTGTGAGTCCAGCTCAAGTCCAGTCTAATCCAAATAGCCTCAGACATAATCAGGTATTAATCTCTGAATATTCCTTACTTGAATACAAGTGTCGAATAATGACGCTTATCATATTTCTCTTAGGAGCGGAAGGACCGTAACCATGCCTGATCGAGTGAAAGAACACTGTGACATAGACCTAGTGTCCACAAATTCAAACAATTCTGGGGGATTTGAGGAGGAGAGGCGCGAGGAGGAGAAAGAAGAAGACCCACCCATACCACCTGTCATACACTATACCTCTGAAAGTCATGGAGAGTCAGAATCTGAGTCTGACAAAGAAGCGCCACCAAGACATCCACAACAGTTGCCCACTAATTTTCCTATTTTTAGATCAGTCAGTCCAAGTCCTGTAAATATTTCTCATTCCTCATTCAATAAAAGTGTTGTTGTTGATTACAATGAGTCCATTCATTTCCTCCGTGCTCTTATGGCAGGAAAGAACATAAAAAATCAAAAAAATGACGACGAGATGGCCAGAATCTGTAAAGAAAATATTAAGGTCACTCTATCCCTAGACGAGATGATAGAAAGAGACACGTCTTTTCGGAAATACCTTAAGGTGAGATGCACACCGACAAGGGCCAACAAAAAGAATCCTAGCCGAACAAAGAAACACATACTCTCTATTGCTACATCTCGCCTTATAAAAAATGAGCTACCAAGGAAGAAAAGAGACATGGGTGCTCACTTTGTCACTAGCCAGATCAATGAAATCAAGTTTGCCCGAATATTGTTAGACAATGGCTCATCCATCAATCTCATGCCCACAACTCTATTTGAGCATCTAAATCTAGGTCCTCTTAAGCAATCTACAGTTGTACTTCAATTCGCAGATACATCAACTAAGAGACTAACAGGGAGATTCGAAACGTTGTCATCAACATAGAGGGACAAACTTACCCAATCGATTTTATAATACTTGACATGGATGTCCCTAGAAATCGGAAAGACTCCCAAATGATACTGGGGCGACCCTTCCTTAGGACTGCAGGAGCTATATTCGATTACACATCCTGGAGAATCCAGTTTGGAAAAGTTGAACTTAAAATGAAGCAAACTAGGTTTTTAAAGACCTGACACTGAGTCAAGCACTAAGTCTGAAAAAATCAGAACCTGAGGCAGAATATACGGAAGCAACAGTTGGGCCCCAAAGATAGAACCCAACCGCAATGATAGAATCAACCTCATCTGGAGAGGACATTGTTGATGATTTAGTCTGCCAGCTCATCCATGCATCTACCTATACTCTCGGAGACTCTGTTAGTCCATTCTCCTTATGGACAATCACAGAGTGAGGTACACATATCAGACGCGACGCTTGCCACACCACATTCCATCTTTAGCGATCCGATCCCCAAAACAACCAAGATGGTGACCGATATTGATATACTGCAAACATCCACATCACAACTGGAATCAGCAATGAAAGAGCCAGATTCAGTAAACGATACAGACTTACCAGAGCTCAAACCATTGCCCCTACTCTTAAGTATGCCTTCCTTGCAGGAAATAAGGGGCAGTTTCCGATTATCATCAATTTACATCTGACCGAAGAGAAGGAGATCCACCTGCTTAAAGTTCTAGAGAAAAATCGCAAGGCTATAGGCTGGAGATTGTCCGATCTTCAAGGGATAAACCTATCCCTATGCTCACATCATATTTACCTTGAGGATAATGCTAAACCCTCCCGTGAATGCCAACATAGGTTGAATCCAAACTTACATGAAGTGGTTAAGACGGAGATCGAAAAATGGTGTAAGGCGAGTTTCATATATCCCATCTCAGATTCCAAGTGGGTGTAGCCATTGCATGTCGTCCCGAAAAAGTCGGGACTTCATATTATCACCAACGAGGAGGGAGAAGAGATTACGACACGGGTACCTACGTCGTGGCACATTTGTGTGGATTACAGATGCCTGAATGCCACAACGAAGAAGGATCACTTTCCGTTGCCTTTTATTTATCAAATTTTGGAGAGATTGGCAGGGAGAGAATACTTCTGTTTCTTAGATGGGTACTCTTGCTACAATCAGGTAGCCATCGCCCCTGAGGACTAGGAAAAGACTACTTTTACATGTCCTTTCGGCACATACACATTCAAACGCATGCCTTTTTGGGCTTTGCAATGCCCCCAACACTTTTCAGTAGTGCATGATTGCAGTTTTTGCCGAAATGATTGGAGATTTCCTGAAGTATTCATGGATGACTTCTCAGTTTATGGTGATTCATTCAATGATTGCTTAGCGCACCTAGATCGAGTCCTTCATAAGTGTAGGGAAGTAAATCTGGTGCTCTCTTGGGAGAAAAGCCATTTCATGATAAAAGAGGACATTGTATTAGGGCATGTCATCTCCAAGAAGGGAATGTAGGTCGGCCTTGTTAAGGTCGATGTGATCAAGAAACTCGAGCCACCTACCAATGTGAAATAAGTACGGTCTTGTTTGGGGCATGTCGGATTTTATAGAAGATTTATTAAGGTTTTTTCAAAAATTGCCTGACCGCTAACTGACCTCATAGGAAAAGACACCGAATTCCTAATAGATTATATGTGTCTTGAAGCCTTTGAACTACTCAAAAGGAGGATCATTGAGACTCTCGTCCTACAAGCCCCCGAATGATCTCTTCCCTTCGAGATCCTGATAGACGCTTCTGATTTCATAGTAGGGGTTGTATTAGGACAAAGAAAAGATGGAATCACGTATGTTATTCACTACACAAGCAAAGTTTTAGACCCTGCTCAGAAAAATTACACTGTGACCGAAAAGGAAATGCTTGCTGTAGTCTTTACCTTGGAAAAATTTTGATCTATACGTCTAGGATCTAAGGTGACAGTTTACACAGATCAATTTGTCATTCGATACTTAATGGCGAAAAGAGATGCAAAAGCGTGACTCCTTAGATGGATACTATTGCTTCAGGAATTTGATTTGAAGATTAAAGATAAACCTGGGTTAAGAATGTCGTGGCTGATCATTTATCACGGATCGAACATAACAAAATCCCTGAGTCTGAATCCATCCGTGAAACCTTCCCAAACGAGTCAATTTCTGCTATTGACTCGCTCCCATGGTATGCCGATATGGTGAACTATCTCGTCTCCAAGAAAGTTCCTCAGGGTTGGCCCAAAAATAGAATCGACCGACTCATGTCGGAAGCCAGACACTACCATTGGGAGGATCCGTTCCTTTTCTTTGAAGGATCGGGCTGCATATGGAGAAGATGTATTCCTCAAGAGGAACACCAAAGCATCCTCAATCTCTGCCAAACCTTGGAGGTAGGAGGACATCATTATGGGAAGAGGACTGCTGAGAAGATACTACAATGTGGATTTTACTGGCCGACCTTGTTTAAAGATGCCTACAATTTTGTCATGACATGCCCGATCTGTCAGAGAATGGGAGGGACCATTGGTCCCAAAGATGCCATGCCTATGCAATCAGTGATCATTTGTGATGTATTCGACGCATTGGGGCATTGACTTTATGGGCCCATTCCCTAATAGTCAAGGATTTGAATATATTCTTCTCGTGGTATATTATTTATATAGGTGGGTGGAAGCTATCCCTACCCGAGCAGCAGATAGCAAAACTGTATGCAAATTTTTGAAAGATCATATTATTTCGAGGTTTAGAATACCTAAAGTATTAATATCTAATGGGGGTGGCCACTTTGTTAACCGGGAGGTGAAGAAGTTGACTAAGGATTACGGCATCGAGCACCGTGTCGCTTGTCCTTACCATCCACAATCCAATGGCATGGCCGAGGTGTCAAACAGGATGGTCTACAGAAGCTAGTTTGCCCTGACAGGAAGAACTGGTCCCAACTTCTGGACCAGGTTCTATGGGCTTACCATACGGCTTATAAGACCCCATTGGGCACCTCCCCGTTTCGAATGGTATATGGAAAGCCATGTCATTTGTCCGCATAACTCGTGCATAAATCATAATGGTCAATCAAAAAGATTAATTGGAACTGTCACCAAGGAAAGAAGAACAGAGAGATGGACTTGAATGAACTATCCGAAATCCGAAATCATGCCTACGAAAATAGCACTATTTACAAGGACAACATAAAGAAATGGCACGACAAGAACATTTGAACAAAGACCTTTGTCCAAGGGCAAAAAGTATGGTTATTTAATGCAAAAATGAAAATTTTCCAAGGTAAATTGAAATAAAAATGGACGGGAACCTTCGTCGTAAGAGAGGTACACAATAACGACAATATTGAGATCTCAGAGACCGCAGATAGCACGCAAACATCTATAGTCAACGGTCATCTACTTAAACACTTTGTCGAATCCAATGAGCAGTTAGTGCATGTAGAACAGATCTCCTTCACTTATGATGCGAGACTTGACGAACGACTCGAACTGCCCGGATAAACTGCCTCTTCGAATCCAATACTCTTATGTATATCCATCAACCCACTCTCAGTTCCCCCATACTTAGTATAGGGAGGCCTATTTCACTGTGTATACATCACTTCTATTCTTTCCGCTCACCCTCAACTGCCTCATTTCATGCTTTCTTCTATGATGAGTCCCTCAAAAGTCTGAGTATAGGGGGCATGCCAACTTCCATTATTATTGACTCAACTATATTTTGTACGAGCTATGTCTACATTTCACTTTGTGCCATGAGGACATAGCACGTGCTATGTATAGGGGGTGTTTGTATATATTCTATCTACTTTATCCATAGCTCGTACTTTAATCGTTTTCATCTAACATCGGGGATGGATACAAGTAGTGTACATTATGCATATAACACTAAATGCTTTCTGTAAATAATACCTATTTTTCAAAAAAAAGTAAAAAACAAAAAAAAATCACTCATGGTCTTGCATTTTCATCAAGCATCTTATGCATTCCTTGGTTGATATATTCCTGACACATACACTATCACTCAAGGCTTGTGGATTTTGAGGACACTGGAATTCTGAGATCTCGAGAATCTGAATTAGCCAGCCTTAGTCATTAGGGTTTTGAACTTAATAATCCACACTTCCCTAGTTTGAAAGATTTGGGCACTATATTGCATTCTTCATCTCTACCTTCAAAAGAATATGATCTGCACGTCACTTTCACAATTGCATGATTGATGAGATGAGTTGAGGTATCGCTTGAGAAACTAGGACTAGAGATTTAAGTCTAGACCCGATCTAATGATATTCGAGGATGGGATAAAGTAAATGAAGGCTTCAAGAAACCTGAGTGTCAGCAAAACCTTAGACAATATGTGAATAAGTTCATATGCTATCTCTTTGATATTTACCTATGTGCCAGGATGTGATGAAACTTAATTTAATTGTTGACCAGTGTTTGCCAACTTTTGGTAAAAGCAGTGGAGCTAGCCAATAAAAGAAAAGAAAAAGAAATGTCAAAGAAAAGCTCTATCATCCAAAGACAAATTACAAAAAGAGCTTCCACCAATGGCGAGCGCTCCCAAACATTTTCAAAGTATTCGCTTGGACCAAGCGCTAATTATGACTAAGGAGTCGGGCTAACCATAAAAGGGCTCTGCATCGTAAGCGATACAAGTCTGGGTGTCGAAGGTATCTTAGATACTCAAAAGAGACACATCCCAGTGTACTCCCAGAAAAATAAGTGCAGACAACTCCAAATTCTCTTGACAGACACATTGATTAACAAGTTAAAAATCTACTTGTGTTGAGTAAAAAGGCACTCGAGAGGCCCCTTGTTCCAATATGAGGTAGAGAAAATTAGACACAATCCTATATCCTCCTTCATCTGGCCGTTGATGAATACTCATTCATCACTCTTTATTCTTATATTTTAGCTACAAAAACCTTTGCAAATGCATGTATATGTTTGTAAATACAAATAATTACCAAAAGCATGCATTGTGTAAAAACTAATAATTAGCATGTTTTTGTGCAAAAATAAAAGAATAAAGAATTAAAAAGAAAAGGAGGGAAATATTTAGAATAAATATTGAGCAACCTAATCCCAAGGGAGGGCTCAGCATGGGCCTGACCGCATAAAAGCCAAAGTAGAGAGAGATAGGGAGCTCATGTGTGTAAATATACCTGTACATATAATAAAAATATTTTCCTCTAAAAATAAAATAAAATGGGCTTATATATATTTGTATATATTTGAAAATACAAAATCAAAATAAAAAGAGAAAAATTAAAAAGAAAATAAAAATAGTCTTTGTACATATTCACCATGTACATACAACCACCTCTATATTTATTTTACCTTGTAAATAAAGAAATTAAAACCCTAAAAAATTTGTATATATTCTATCTTCTATGTTGTAAATAAATAAAATAAAAACCATAAACACAAAAATAAAATAAAAAGAACAAAATTAAAAACCAAAAAGAACATTGTATATATACCATGTATATAATTGTATATATCTATTTATTTAACCCTTGTATATAAATAACAAAAATAAAATAAAAATATTAAAATATTCCTAATTTTATGCTATAAATAAATAAAATATAAAATGGGAATAAAAATATACAAAAATAATAAATTAAAAATCAAAAATTAAAAACCTATATTGTATATATACCTATATATAGCACTATAGTGTAAATACCTTATTTTTTATTTCGAAAAATTAATTAAAAACACAAAAAATAGAAAAAAAATAAAAAAAACATTTTTCATGTTTTAAGATTTTAATAATTCGGCCATCTTCTATTTTTAAATGAATTTTGAAATCATTTCCACATGGCCTTCTCTGATTGGTCCATGGGGGACGTTGACCCCCCGGTCAACTCCCCCCCTTGGACCACTGAACCTCGGATTCGTGCCCGCGACCCGATTTCTCGAAATTCTGCACACTCAATCCGATCACCATATCCGTTAACCCCGGGTCCTAATCCGAGCTTGATCATCCCTTATCCACGCCCGGGGTGGATTTTGGGGACCCGCGCTTCGAGCTGCTCGCCCGACTCCTGTTTAGCCGGACCCCTAGAGATATTTAACCTGAGCTCCGCCTCCATTTTCACTCATCTTTGGATAGATTCTCTCCACCCCAGGACCTCCACAGCCTCCGCGAGAGTGACAGCTCGCTCCCGATCATGTCGCAACGAGGAAAGGGAGACCGGACCACTGATCCGGCAGCTAGCGCCGCCGTGCGCCGCCTGGAGGTGGTGCTCGAGCCTCGAGCAGCGACGGCCCTTGAGGTAAGGACCTGGAGCATCCCCAGCTCCTCCACAGTCGACCTCGACCAGTAGGTAGTCCCCATTCTTCTTTTATTTCCTGAATTTTCATTTTCCCCCAAATCGCTCCGTCACCGTCGAGCTTCAATTCCGACCACCCTCGCCTTCGTCCCGATCATCGGAATAGCTCATCATCTCCGTCGTTCCCTCGCACACCTTCTTCGCCCACTCATTCACCCTAGTTCGCATAGGAACTGGGTATCGAGCTCCTCCGCTGTCGCTCCGCCGGAGCTCGCACGCCCCGCCGCACCATCCACCTTCACCTCTGCTTACAGGGTCGAGGCACTTTGCCCTCAACCCGCGAGTCTGTTGCCGTGCTTTTCAGGTTCATCCGAGCCCATCTGAGGGCCTCAACCATCTGGTGCAGCAGCTCAACCTCCGCCGTCGTCGCCTGAGCTCCCAGGAGCTCCGTCGCACCATTGGAGGACCCCATTCGACGCGGGAGGCCAAGGCGATTCTTCTCCGATCAGTAGTAGCCCGCGAGGAGGTCTCCAGCGCCCACACGAGCCCGACGAACCTCGCCGGAGTCCAGTTCTTCCTGCATCCTCCGTAGCCGTTCGATCCCCCTCCAACTCCAAATCAGATCTCAGACGTCCAATAGAGGAGCCACGCCAGCAGTCCGATCATCAGAGGAGGGACCAGAACCGTCCGATCAACGAGGGCAAGCCGCGCCGCTTCTCACCCGTTGGATCTCCACGTGGCGCCCATCCGACGACCGGCTTAATAAAGGGTAAACATCTCTTAGGCCCTTAGGTTTTTAGGTGTTAATCTTTAGTCTTGTAAATATTTTAAAACTTTTATTTACGTTTGGTCATTTGCATAGAGGACCATGTCATTTCCTGTATTTACTTTTATATCCCTGCTTGTAGTGGAACACGTGCTTCGACACATGCTTGTCTGGGTTATTTGCATGTATAGACCTATGGTTTCAGGGTGTTAATGAATGAATTTATACTTTTGAGAATTGCAGAAATACCCCTGTGTTTAATTGCGCACGTGCTTGAGTTAGTGGGTAATTTACACTGAAGCCCCTGGACTTTTAGTACGTGTTACTAAATAGTCCAGGAACTTTAGTTTTCTTGCAATTAGGTCCCTGTGTACCCAGGTCACACGCCTCGCACGTGTATTCTTGGAGAATTTGCACCGGACCCCCTGGAGCTTGTTTTAATTGCGTACAGGTCCCTATGCACTGTACCCTTGTTTTTATTTTTAATAAAATAGCAAACCAACTCCAAATTTGATGAAAATTGGACACATGGCTCCTGCCAGGGTGTAAAATTTTCTGTAATTTTTGGAGACATTTTTGATACTTTTTGATATTTTTAAAAATTCAAAAACACACATTTTCTTTGCTGTCTATTTTTAAAAATCATAAAAAATATCAAAACACCTCTAAAATTACAAAAAAATGACAGATTGCTTGTTTTGCCTTGTTTGATTTTCTGACCAATTTTGGTCATTTTTAGATTTATAAAACCTATAAAAATTACAAAACCCCTAAAAACCCATAAAAATTCTAATAATTAAAAGAAAAATCAAAAATTAATAAATCTGGTGCCTAAATTTTCCTTGTGTTTTCTTCTTTACAGGAAAATTACCTTCAGACCTTGATACAACCATTTTGCATTTTAATTTGGCCCTCCAAGTCTGACTGGACAGTACCTCTGTTTTCTCATCTTGTTTGATTTTTATAAAATCCAATAAAAATCAGAAAAATATCAAAAATTACCCAAATACAGTAAAAAATATAAAGAACATAAAAACATTTTTGTTTGAATTTTTGGGTGCATTTTAAGTAGCTAAATAATTGTTTGTAGTTGCTTGATTTATTGCTTTTCTATTTTCTTTATTAATTAAAAAAATCCAAAAAATATAAAACATTAAAAATCCACCAAAAAAGTCTTTTATTTTATTTTATTTCTTTTTTAGACTACTTCGTAGGTCGCAAGGCCATTACGTGCTCCCTGAGTCTGACCCTGGTCGCTATACCAGGCTAATCCAATAGCCAGGACCGCTATCGTGTTTCTTTGGTTTTTATCCGGATTTCTCGAGTGACTGAGGTCGCAACGACCTTAGTTCTATTTCTTTACCTTAGTTGCTCGGGTTTTTCGTGTCATCAGAATGGCGTCGTTGCCAGGGAGCACGGCTTAGTAGTTTTTATTTTTGCTTTGTTTTCTTTTTCGTGGCTTTCCACGGCTCTTTCTGAGCCCGCAACTTTTCGCGGCTTTTTATTTTTCATTTATTTTTCTTTTATTTTCTTTTCTTTTTATTTTTTTTATTCTTGCTTGTTTATTTTATTTCTGTTTTTGCACATATACCCCTATTTCATTTCATTTATTTTTCCTACATTTATTTGATTATTTTATTCGGTGTTTGACACTCTGTTGCTTTCTTGCGAGGGCCCGAGGACCGAAGCGGCGACTCTCGAGAAACCGGTGCAACCGCGAGATTCGGAGGCGGCTCCCTTCTGCACGGAGCCACAGGAGAGCGTGAGAGAGTAGCTGAGTGGGCGAGGAGTAGATTAGATTTTATTTCTGTCATTTGAACTATTGTAATAACACAGGGACAACAGGACTTGGACTTTATCGGGTCTGTTTCGTCGAGCACCGGTGTGCTCGGGGGACCCAGTAGTTAGTCGGTTTTCTTCGCGGCTTTTTACGTGGTTTTTAGTTTTAGCTGCCTTTTCCAGTTTCACGTGGTTTTTATCGAGCCCCTAGCCTTAGGAGTTTTTGTTGATTGTGCCGTACTTAGTAGGATCCAAATACCTAATTATTTGCTTGTGCCTATAGTTCGGTAATTGGACCTATTAATAAAAAAATTTAATAAAAATAGCTGATTCATTTCCTTCGAGCCTACGTGCCGCAGCCTGCCCTGCCAAGCGCTGCTCCTGAACCCGATTTGTCGGGAGGAGGAGGGGTAGACCGAGACCGGACTCTTTGGATCGGAGGCTAGTGACCAGCTAGACGGTTCTTTCGAGTAGAAGTTGCCTGCTTAGGACTCGGTTTTTCCGCTGCACCATTTAGGTAGTTTCTTTTCTGTCTTTAAATTCTACGCGGATCATATTGCATGTAGAGTGCTGGAGACAGGTACGCATTTCTTACTCTGCATGCATCATTGATTTCATCGCGCATCGGCTTTTTCATCTTCCCCCCTGTTTTTGACTTAATAACCAGGAGAATCAAAAAATTCGTTAGGCGTTTTTGTTTTTATTGAAAAATATCTAAAAAGAAAAACAATAAAATTGGGACTGCTAAAAACTATTTACCCTAAAAGACACTTGACTTAAAAATCTGTCTTGGGGAGAGCAACCCCCTCATTGGTTGGTTTGATTGCGCGAGAGAGTGACCCGAACACTAAGTAGAGCCCTCCGGTACTCTTCTCGACTGATTACCGACTACCTCTGTGCGTGACAGTCGGTTGGGAAAGTATCGGTATCCCAACAGGTCACGTTATCGCTCTGATATCTTGATTGTTCACCAAAATAAAAATTGACAAGATAAATTTATCGAGCCTTTACGGTCTTCAGCTCGCGTTGCGCTGGTGAACTAGGGTTTGCTTGTGATCATAGTTTTTCCAGATCTCATCCGCCTTACTCGCCACATCAAGATGATGGGCAGACGATCTCTTAGGCAGCCTCTGGCTGCACCGCTTTCGGGCGCGTCTACCCGCTCATCTAGGTTGGTTCGCGAGAGCCGAGACCCGCTCTCCGAACCCGAGTATGATTCCACCCTGTTCTCCCTCGACCCCCTTTCTTTTGGTTCCGAGAGACCTGTGCCAGAGGAGAGATTAGCAGATTTATCGGCACCTGAGTTTGGATCGTTTGATTTTGCAGAGACTATGGCCGACAGTTCTGATGATCGCAGTAGAGGTCCACAGCCTGAGCATTTTGTTTTGGACCAGGGTGCGATCAACTCCACCCTGATCGCCTCCCTCGAGATAGTGCAGCAGCAGTTGAGGGATCAGGGAGCTTTCATGTTGGACATGAGGCGCGAGATGGAGCAGATGAGAGCAGAGCGAGAGCAGCGTAGAGACGGGCCGAGGGTCTTAGATGAGGCAGCAGCCGCAACAGCCGCAGCGGCAGGAGCAGATCCACCGAGACCGATGCGGGAGTTGCACAACCCCGAATCGACCCTGATGCATCACTGGGTTGTTTTGCCAGCCATCGTGGGGGACTTCAAGTTCCCCGAGAACACCTTGCAGCTCCTTCCCCGTTTCCATGGGCTCGCCACCGAGGAGCTCCATCTCCACCTCCAGGAGTTTCTCATGATTTGCAGTACTGTCCACGACCGTCAGGTGGACCAGGATACCATCAGGATGATTGCCTTCCCCTTCTCTTTGGCAGACAGAGCAGCCACCTGGCTGAAACATCTGGGGAAGTTTGTCTACACTTGGGAGCAGCTCTGCACCGAGTACTTGCATAAGTACTACCCACTCGGGCGGACCAATGCCGCGAGAGCCCTGATCAACAACTTCTCCATGCTCCCCAACGAGCAGTTCCATGAGGCATGGGAGAGGTTCAGAGAGCTGACTGACAGATGCCCGCACCACGACATTTCCAAGCCGAACCTCGTGCAGAGCTTTTTCAGCGGGCTGACACCAGAGCTTCAGGGCTTGGTGAACGCTTCTTGTGGCGGGTCTTACTTCGCCAAGGATCACGACCAGGTCTGGGCCATTTACGAGGAGATGGCTAAGAACTACATGGTGATGTCCTAGACCCGGTTATACACTCAGGGCAGACCCCAGCAGCCACAACCCGTGCAGTACCAGAGGATAGCACGGGTCAACGCCGGTCCTTCCAGTTCGTCTACGGTAGCAGCAGCACAGACTGAGTCATCAGCCGCGAACATGGGGATTATCAGCGAGAAGATGGACCGGATGGAGATTATAGAGAAGAAGCAGTGCCAGGGCATCACTTTGATGGAGCAGATGGCACAGACTTTGAGTGACCTGAAGACACAGCTCATGTGTCTCCAGGAGGCACAGACGGCTTCCCAGCCCCGTCTTCAGGCACGAGGCGATCCCGGCAGCAGCAACAGCTCGTCCCAACGCTCCAGCTCCCACCAGCAGCCTAGACAGGTTCACCTTGTACAGGCAGAGCCGTACCAGCAACCGCAGCCCACCTACCAGTCACCACCATCTCTAGACTTGCAGATGGTGGTATATCAGCTGGATCAGCCTCTAGCAGTGCTTCCGCCACCCTAGTACGATGCAGAGCCGTTGATGGATGTCAACAGGATTTGGTATGACCGCCCCAGCCCGATATCCAACGAGACCATCCCGGATTCCGTTGGGGGACCGGAGGTACCCAATGCCATCAACAGCCGTCAGGACAGGGTGGCCAGTACGACCAACAGAGGGATCACCAGCCGCAGCAGCAGTCCCCAGTGTACCCACCACAGCAACAACAGCAATCGTCGTACGGTCCTCGTTCCTATCAGCAGGGACAGTCTTGGAGGCGAGATCAGCCTCACCAGCAGCAACATCAGCCACACCCGTACCCCTCTCAGCCACAGCACCAGTTCCAGCAGCCTCATTACCAGAGAGTCTACCCGTCGGGCTCTCATGGTCCACCCTACGAGAGCCCCGCCTTGGATGATATAGCATGCCTTCTCACTGATCAGTAGGCTACCTTTCGACGGGAGATGGACGAGTTCCGTCAGGAGATGCGGGACATTGTGAGAGGGAAGGCCGCCATCCCTGCTCAAATTGAGCCGAACCCCAACAACCTGAAGAGGAAATCTGAGCAGGTAGCTTGTACTGAGTATGCCACTCTGAGTGATACTTTTGGTGATATGTCTGCATATCTTTTTGATACTGATTTTGTCACACTTAGGAGCGGTAGGATGCCAGCAGGCGGCGCCTCGTCTGAGCTACATCATGAGGATACACCTAGAGCGCCTGACGAGGAGGAGGAGAGCGGTACTAAGGCTGCTAGAGACGATGACGGTGGTACTGATGCCACCAAGGATGCTGATTCCACAGGCGGTGCTGAGGCCGCTGTTTCACCAGTTCGAGGAGGTGGTACTGAGGCCACCCAGGATGCCGAGCCAGAGCGCGGTACTGAGGACGCGAGTCTTCCAACCGATGGTGGTACTGAGGCCACCCATGCTTCTGTTGAGAGACCTGTTGTTTTTCCTACTTCTGATGTATCTCGGAACTCTGTTGTGAATAAAGGAAAGGGTTTGGTTTTTTCTGGTCCCACTGTGGTGCATGATGTATGTGTGGATCCGGCTGTCGAGCCGTCTAGACCCTTTCCTAGTCCTTCATCTGAGAAGGACCCTGTGATCCCCTTCCCTGGAGCCCTTCAGATGGGGAAGGGGAAGAAAAAATAAAATCCAAAAAAGAGAGAGAAGGAAGAGTTCAGCCAGCAGATGATAGATCAGTTTCGCATACAGCTGACTCTTCAGGAGGCTTTGCAGCACATCCCCCTTCTTCAGTGTTCCCTTAGAGACAGGACTATAGTCAGGAGGAAGAGGAGGAACCACCACTCAGAGATCCATGTGCTGACGAAAGCCACGTGTTTCGCGATCCAGAACCGTCTGCCGGCCAAGAGGCCAGATTCAGGAGCCCCATATGTCAGATGCCACATCCGTGAGTAGAGGTTCGACCGCACTCTATTAGACAGCGGATCGTCGATCAACCTCCTTCCGGCAGCCCTTCTCGACCGTTTCGAGTTGGGCACTCTTAGACAGAGCAGGACAGTCCTTCAATTTGCTGATCGATCTGTCAAGAGGCCGAAGGGGTTGTTGCGAGATGTTGTCGTCACGATTCAGGGCCTGCAATTCCCCATGGACTTCGTAGTGTTGGACATGGAGAGCCCTGATTCAGCGACTGATACCCCCATCATTCTCGGTCGCCCGTTCTTGGCCACAACCAAGGCGGTGACTGACCATGATAGCGGGAAGGTATACTTTCGCATCGAGGGCGAAAGTGTACAAATAGAGACGGTCGAGGACAACAGAGCCAGAGAGAGATCATGCTCAGAGACCACTTCAGACACAGAGCAGATGACAGATGCCGGGCTAGACATCCACCAGGACTGTGACTTTGTGATCACAGACGATGAGGCAGTTTGGGCAGACCCTGCAGCACAGGCCATCCTCTCATTTTCAGATTCCGCTGATGCAGAGACGACAACAGAGGAGATCCTGGAGAGCACATTCCTGGTCCAGGATACTATAGAGGCAGCAGAGCAGGTTCTCGACCGCCAGACAGATTCTTGTGATGATGGTGGTGCTGATGCCACCTTAGAGGATACAGATCCCTCAGAGTCAGAGTCTGATTGGGCAGATTGTGATGATTACATGCCAGACCTGGTTCCCACTGAGCCTGCAGATGGAGAGGAGGTAGATGCTGAGCAGAGCAGAGACAGTTCATCAGGGCAACCTTCTCTAGTTTCTGAGATTGACAGAGAGTTCCAGTTCTCCCATGCAGATTTGGCAGCGTTCACGCAGACTTTTCAGAGGCCAGATCCACCAGCACCCAGTTGTCTAGAGCTGAAGCCGCTTCCTATATCGCTGAAGTATAGATTCCTTGCGGGTGAGCCTGAGATGTACCCAGTCATCATCTCTGCCGATTTGACTGGAGAGCAGGAATCCCGTCTGATGGGGGTTCTTGAAAAGAACCGCAAGGCGATTGGATGGAGCGTAGCAGATCTCCAGGGGATAAGTCCGGCCATGTGCTCCCACCATATCTATATCGAGGATGAGGCAAAGCCGTCGCGTGAGTTCCAGCGGCGGCTGAACCCGAATCTGAGAGAGGTTGTCATGAAGGAGATATTGAAATGGTGGAGCGCCGATTTTATCTACCCCATCTCTGACTCTAAGTGGGTCAGCCCTTTGCATGTGGTGCCTAAGAAGACGGGCATCACTACAGTAATTAGCGAGTCTGGAGAGAAGATTGCTACACGAGTACCCACTTCTTGGCGGGTCTGCGTTGACTACAAGAGACTCAACCAGGCCACCAAGAAGGATCATTTCCCCCTGCCCTTTATTGATCAGATCATTGAGAGACTGGCAGGGAAGAGCCACTACTGTTTTCTGGATGGGTACTCGGGCTACAACCAGGTGGCCATCGCTCCCGAGGACTAGGACAAGACCACCTTTACCTGTCCCTTCGGCACATACGCCTTCCGACGCATGCCATTTGGGCTATGAAATGCCCCTGCCACCTTTCAAAGATGCATGCTGTCGATCTTTTCGGACATGGTAGGGGAGTGCTTGGAGGTCTTCATGGATGATTTCTCGGTTTACGGCGACGGATTCGACTCCTGTCTTGACTGCCTAGACCGAGTACTTCAGCGATGTATAGAGGTTCACTTGGTGTTATCTTGGGAGAAGAGTCACTTCATGGTGACTCAAGGGACGGTGCTTGGCCACATCATCTCCAACAGGGGCATGGAGGTTGATCCGGCTAAGGTTGATGTCATTAGAAAACTCGCACCGCCGTCCAATTTGCGGCAACTACGGTCATTCATGGGGCACGTCGGTTTCTACCGACGATTCATTCATGATTTCAGTAGGATTGCCCGACCGTTGACTGACCTGCTGACGAAAGACACCGAGTTCCTTATCGATGACAAGTGTCTTTCGTCCTTCGAGACTCTCAAGCAGTGTGTTATTGAGGCTCCTGCTCTCCAGCCGCCTGATTGGTCTCTCCCATTCGAGATCATGATAGATGCCTCCGATTTTGCCGTGGGGGCTGTGCTGGGACAGAGGAGGGATGGAGTCCCATTTGCTATCCACTACGCTAGCCATACATTGGATTCCGCCCAGCAGAACTACACAGTCACATAGAAGGAGATGCTAGCCGTAGTGTTCGCCCTAGATAAGTTCAGATCGTACATTATTGGATCTATAGTGACCCTGTTTACTGATCACACCGCCATTCGATACGTCATGGCAAAGAAGGATGCCAAGGCCAGACTGACTAGATGGATCCTTCTACTCCAGGAGTTCGACATTGAGATCAAGGATAAGCATGGAGTCAAGAATGTGGTGGCGGATCATCTCTCCCGATTAGAGCAGCCTGAGGATTCTGAGCAGATTGATCCTATTTGTGAGACCTTCCCAGATGAGGCGATCCTTGCTATCGCCTCACTCCCGTGGTATGCCGATATTGTGAACTTTCTTGTTGCTAAGAAAGTCCCACAAGGTTGACCCAGGCAGAGGCTTGAGACCTTCCTCGCGAAGGCCAAGTCCTACCACTGGGAGGATCCCATCCTTTACCACGAAGGAGGGGATAGCGTCTGGCGTAGGTGCATTCCTCAGGAGGAGCACCATAGCGTCCTCACTTACTGCCACAAGCTTGAGGCAGGAGGACATCACTCTGGGAGGAGAACGGCACAGAAAGTGCTCCAATCCGGCTTTTGGTGGCCTACCCTCTTCAAGGACTCTGATGAGTTCGTGAAGAGGTGTACTGACTATCAGAGGATGGGCACTTGTGGACAGCGTGATATGATGCCGATGCAACCCATTCACTTTTGTGAGGTTTTTTACGCATGGGGCATCGATTTCATGGGTCCATTCCCTAAGAGTCAGGGATTTGAGTACATTCTGCTGGTCGTTGATTATGTGAGTCGTTGGGTTGAGGCCATCCCCGCCCGAACCGCTGATGCCAGGACAGTTTGCATATTTTTGAGGAAGCACATCATCATGCGGTTCGTGGTACCTCGAGTATTGATTTCAGATGGGGGGTCTCATTTCATCAACGACCAGGTGAAGGCCCTTGCTAGCGAGTTCGACATAGACCATCGAGTTGCCACTCCATACCATCCACAGACGAATGGTCTAGCCGAGGTGTCGAACAAGGAGATCAAGACTATTTTGCAGTAAGTCGTCCGCCCTGACCGAAAGGATTGGTCACAGCTTTTGGATTCGGTCTTGTGGGCATATAGGACATCTTTCAAGACACCATTGGGCACATCTCCCTTTCGCCTCGTATATGGCAAGCCGTGCCATTTACCTGTTGAGCTGAGACACAGGTCACTTTGGGCAGTCACTGAGATACTTGTTGATCCAGATAGTGTAGGAGACCAGAGGAGGGCAAAGTTAGCAGCCTTGGAGGAGCTTAGAGATACCGCCTTCTCAAACAGCCTACAATATAAGGAGAGAGTGAAGGAGTGGCATGATTCTCATATCAGCCACAAGCATTTTGAGCCTGGACAGAGAGTATGGTTGTTTGATGCTAGGCTTCGCCTATTTCCAGGGAAGCTACAGAGCAAATGGAAGGGACCCTACTTGGTGAGAAAGGTACACGACAACGGTAGCATTGACATATCTGAGTTGTGTTCTGAGAGTACCTTTTGAGTGAACGGCCAGCGGCTCAAGCCATTTCTAGATCATGAGCCGTGGGTCGTTGATGTTGCCCCGATTCATTTTGCGTGAGATGTGGTCTCTTAACTCAGATCTATTGCATCTCACGCCTGATTATCACTATTATTCCGACCTGTATAGATCCAGATGTCCATATCATTACATTCTTTAGTCCCACATCCCTTTCTTCATCTTTGATTATGCTATACTTAGGGTGTACTTTACCCTAAGTATAGGGGGGATGTAGGACCTTTGAGTATTTCTTTTGATTCATTTTACCCCTATTTTTGCTGCATATACTTAGGGATATTTTACCCTAAGTATAGGGGGGGTAGACCCCGTACAGTCACCACTCGGTTTTCCCTTTGTGTACAGCCTGCTATACTTAGGATTATTTGATCCTAAGTATAGGGGGAAAAGCCGAGATCTCCTTGATTTTCTATTCATTCATTCATCTTTGTATATATCCTTCCTTTTCACTTCCCTATACATAGCACGAGTTATGTCTTCTTCATCGCTCTTGACTCTGAGGATATCGTTCAAGCTAAGTATAGGGGGGTGTGTATATATTTCATATATACTTTAGCCATAACTCGTACTTTGTGTGAGTGTGTTAATAAATAAAAATGGCTAAAAACCCTAAAATTCACAAAAATTAAAAAATTTTCCCTGTAGATAATCATTCTTTTATTTGCACATACATAGCTAGTGTACAAATTATTTTTGTAAAAATGTTTCAAAACCATTTTGTGTAAAGTTTGTGTAAATATTTTCATATCAAAATTATGTAGATAGTACAAATTTTTTCCAAAATGTTTTGAAAATCAAAAGTTTGCAAAAATCTTGTGTAAATACTTTTGCAAAACTTGCATTCATGCATTCATCCATTCATGATTTCAAAATATTTTTCAAAAAATTTTGCATGTGTGTAAATATTGTGTAAATAGCATCTTTGTATATATGTATATAGTTTTTCCTGGATTATAGTTGACATTTAAATTAGCCTGGAATTAAATTGGGAAATGGAGCTTGATTAAGATCTTAATCCACCTAATTTCTAAGAGAAACCTTATAGGGCTTAGGGTTAAGGCTTTTCAGGTCCATGGTGACTTAATTCTTTGAGTCCACTAGGCTATGATCACATGTCATCTCAATGAGCCTAAGTAGAGCACTTAACAACATACACATGACTCATATAGATAATGGCTTTACTTGGACCAGCACTTTGCACCAAGCTCTCTGCAGATGAGGTGGTGAGGAGGCAGTCTTCCTTGACTTGGGGTAGCATATGAGGGTAGTACTTCTAGGTGGAACCTCTCTTCTTCTTTTAGTGAAGGAAGTGCGTCGCAACTTGGTCTGGTTGCCATGAGGTCTAACGACAGGAGTTGTGGGTTGCAATAATGCTTCAAAAGAGGGATAGTCTACTGGCTCAAGAGGAAAAACCCCTTGTATATATGCTGCACATGTATATGTTGTATAGATGCACTTGAAAAAAAATGCAAAAAGAAAATAACTCCAAAAAAGTGGTGGGTCTGAGAGAAAATGATAATCCCACCGGAGTATGTATATAGTGCAATAAGCAAAGCTTGAGATTTATGTCCCACCTTATGTAGCTTGCAGCAGGGAGACTTGGCTACACTGGTTGAGCTCCCAAGGATACATGGCTACACTGGCCATGGTCCATTCTCTTCTTCCCCCTCTTCTTGAGCCGGTTGAACTTGAACTTAGAAGGGAATACCCCGCTCCTTGAGGAAAGAGTGGCCAGATTGGGGTCATAGAGTTACCTTGTTGGGGAGGGTTCTCAAGTTGCCATTTCTGAGGTGGAGAGCTTATACTTCACATTCACAGTACAAGGAAAGATTCATGGTCTTCAGGGTTTGTGTTTGGTGACTTGTTCTGATCTGGATTGTTGAGGAGTCTTGATTATAGATTGGTGGAACTTAGAGGCTGTTGAGTTTTAAACTTAAGTCCAAATAGGGTTCCGACACATTAATAATCCAAAGATCTGATCGAGCTCCATAATTCAATTTAATGAAGGCAAGTTTAATATTCAACCTTGATCCATGTGCATTCTCCTCCTTTTCTTTTTCCTTCTCTTTTTCACTTCTTTTTCAAATAAGTGTTTGCTAAGGGACTAGCAAAGTTAAGTATAGGGGGTTGATGAATACTCATTCATCACTCTTTATTCTTATATTTTAGCTACAAAAACATTTGCAAATGCATGTATATGTTTGTAAATACAAATAATTACCAAAAGCATGCATTGTGTAAAAACTAATAATTAGCATGTTTTTGTGCAAAAATAAAAGAATAAAGAATTAAAAATAAAAAGAGGGAAATATTTAGAATAAATATTGAGCAACCTAATCCCAAGGGAGGGCTCAGCATGGTCCTGACCGCATAAAAGCCAAAGTAGAGAGAGATAGGGAGCTCATGTGTGTAAATATACATGTAAAAATAATAAAATATTTTCCTCTAAAAAAAATAAAATGGGCTTTCATATATTTGTATATATTCGAAAATATAAAATCAAAATAAAAAGAGAAAAATTAATAAGAAAATAAAAATAGTCTTTGTACATATTCACCATGTACACACAACCACCTCTATATTTATTTTACCTTGTAAATAAAGAAATTAAAACCCCTAAAAGAATTTGTATATATTCTATCTTTTATGTTGTAAATAAATAAAATAAAAACCATAAACACAAAAATAAAATGAAAAGAACAAAATTAAAAACCAAAAAGAACATTGTATATATACCATGTATATAATTGTATATATCTATTTATTTAACCCTTGTATATAAATAACAAAAATAAAATAAAAATATTAAAATATTCCTAATTTTATGGTATAAATAAATAAAATATAAAATGGGAATAAAAATATACAAAAATAATAAATTAAAATCAAAAATTAAAAACCTATATTGTATATATACCTATATATAACACTATAGTGTAAATACCTTATTTTTTATTTCGAAAAATTAATTAAAAACACAAAAAAATAGAAAAAATAAAACAAATATTTTTCATGTTTTAAGTTTTTAATAATTCGGCCATATTCTATTTTTAAATGAATTTTCAAATCATTTCCACATGGCCTTCTCTGATTGGTCCATGGGGGACGTTGACCCCCCGGTCAACTCCCCCCCTTGGACCACTGAACCTCGGATCCGTGCTCGTGACCCAATTTCTCGAAATTTTGCACACTCGATCCGATCACCATATCTGTTAACCCCGGGTCCTAATCTGAGCTTGATCATCCCTTATCCACGCCCGGGGTGGATTTTGGGGATCCGCGCTTCGAGCTGCTCGCCCGACTCCTGTTTAGCCGGACCCCTAGAGATATTTAACCTGAGCTCCGCCTCCATTTTCACTCATCTTTGGATCGATTCTCTCCACCCCAGGACCTCCACAGCCTCTGCGAGAGTGACAGCTCGCTCCCGGCCGTGTCGCAGCGAGGAAAGGGAGACCAGACCACTGATCCGGCAGCTACGCGCCGCCGTGCGCCGCCTGGAGGTGGTGCTCGAGCCTCGGGCACCGACGGCCCTTGAGGCAAGGACCTGGAGCATCCCCAGCTCCTCCACAGTCGACCTCGACCAGTAGGTAGTCCCCGTTCTTCTTTTATTTCCCGAATTTTCATTTTCCCCCAAATCGCTCCGTCACCGTCGAGCTTCAATTCTGACCAACCTTGCCTTCGTCCCGATCATCGGAATATCTCATCATCTCCACCGTTCCCTCGCGCACCTTCTTCGCCCACTCATTCACCCCAGTTCGCATAGGAACTGGGTATCGAGCTCCTCCGCCGTCGCTCCGCCGGAGCTCGCACGCCCCGCCGCACCATCCACCTTCACCTCTGCTTACAGGGTCGAGGCACTTTTCCCTCGACCCGCGAGTCTGTTGCCATGCTTTTCAGGTTCATCCGAGCCCATCTGAGGGCCTCAACCATCTGGTGCAGCAGCTCGACCTCCGCCGACATCGCCTGAGCTCCCAGGAGCTCCGTCGCACCATCGGAGGACCTCATTCGACGCGGGAGGCCAAGGCGTTTCTTCTCCGATCAGTAGCATCCCGCGAGGAGGTCTCCAGCGCCCACACGAGCCCGGCGAACCTCGCCGGAGTCTAGTTCTTCGAGCATCCTCCGTAGCCGTTCGATCCCCCTACAGCTCCAGATCAGATCTCAGACGTCCAGTAGAGGAGCTACGCCAGCCGTCCGATCATCAGAGGAGGGACCAGAACCGTCCGATCGACGAGGGCAAGCCGCGCCGCTTCTCACCCGTTGGATCTCCACGTGGCACCCATCCGACGACCGGCTTAATAAAGGGTAAACATCTCTTAGGCCCTTAGGTTTTTAGGTGTTAATCTTTAGTCTTGTAAATATTTTAAAACTTTTATTTGCGTTTGGTCATTTGCATAGAGGACCCTGTCATTTCCTGTATTTACTTTTATACCCCTGCTTGTAGTGGAACATGTGCTTCGACACGTGCTTGTCTGGGTTATTTGCATGTATAGACCTATGGTTTCAGGGTGTTAATGAATGAATTTATACTTTTGAGAATTGCATAAATACCCCTGTGAATGGTTAATTGCGCATGTGCTTGAGTTAGTGGGTAATTTACACTGAAGCCCCTGGACTTTTAGTACGTGTTACTAAATTGTCCAGGAACTTTAGTTTTCTTGCAATTAGGTCCTTGTGTGCCCAGGTCACGTGCCTCGCACGTGTATTCTTGGAGAATTTGCACCGGACCCCCTGGAACTTGTTTTAATTGCGTACAGGTCCATGTGCACTATACCCTTGTTTTTATTTTTAATAAAATAGCAAACCAACTCCAAACTTGATGAAAATTAGACACATGGCTCCTGCCATGGTGTAAAATTTTCTCTAATTTTTGAAGACATTTTTGATACTTTTTGATATTTTTAAAAATTCAAAAACACACATTTTCTTTACTGTCTAACTTTAAAAATCACAAAAAATATTAAAACACCTCTAAAATTACAAAAAAAATCGCAGATTGCTTGTTTTACCTTGTTTGATTTTCTGACCAATTTTGGTCATTTTTATATTTATAAAACCTATAAAAAATACAAAACCCCTATTACGTGGCCGCAAGGCCATTACGTGCTCCCTGAGTCCGACCCTGGTCGCTATACCAGGCTAATCCAATAGCCATGACCGCTATCGTGTTTCTTTGGTTTTTATCCTATTTTGGTGGTCTGCACTTAATTTTCTTGATTGATTCGTATTTCTCTAGCGACTGAGGTCGCAACGACCTTAGTTCTATTTCTTTACCTTAGTTGCTCGGGTTTTTCATGTCATCAGCCAAGTCTGATAAACTAATGAGACTGTTGAATGAAACAAGAATAGACTTATTCCAAGTGTTGAGGATTAGGTCTAAAGGAGAGTCTCCTGGACTGGAACTTTGGGTGATGTCTTGACTTGACTCACATGAATGTAGTACACTAAAAGTCATATCCTTATATTATATGTACAAATAGAGAGTTTAATAAATGGTGAAGTTGGATTCCTTTTGATTAAAGCATGGTTGAGCCCATAATTTTTGGATCACTCAAATTAAGGGTCTTCTATGAATTGAGCTTCGAAAATTCACATGCACAGTCAGGGATGTATTCAATTAAGTCATTCATTCATTGATGCTCGGGGACGAGCATGGTTTAAGTATAGGGGTATGATGAATCTCGTATTCATCATGCTAAAATTGATCAATTAGGCCATGTTCTCCATAATTCATTTGCATTTAATAATTAATAGAGCATCATTAGCATTCATACACGTGTAAATAATATTTGCATTTCATCATGCATAATTGCATTAAAATCCCAAGTGTAAATTGGCCCAAAAAGTAGCTAACTTCCTTAGTTTTAATTAATTTATTCTAACTCCAATTGACCCCAAATTACTTCCATCGTGTAGATATTACTAACAAAAACAAAAAAATACAAAAAAATTACTAACTCAAATAAGTGTCAAAAAAATCTCAAAGTCTAATTTCACATCTGATGGACTAAAACGTGCATATCTCCCTCATACAGTGTCCGATTTTGGTCTACTCACTTTTAAAGTACTCCATTTTTAAATACATTCAAAACAAGATCAATTTCGTAAATTCGGAGCTCATATGTGAAAGTTGGGTTTTGGGTCTCTTTTACGCTTTTTAACTTTTTGCGATTTTTGACCTGAGTTTTTATGTACATAATTAATCCTTTTAATTTTATTTCTTCTTCATTTCTATTCTTTGATGAAAGTTTTTTTAAGCAACACAAAAATCCAAATCTAGATCACGACTGAAATCGAAGAAACTGACTGAGTCCAAGTGTCCGTTGTGAGTATGTACAAAAATCCTGTATTTCGTACTTATATTTTATTTCTCTATTTTATTGTTTTAATAAATATCAAAAAAATTATATTAGTGTGTAATTAATTTCCTTGTATTTTATCGTATATTTCTGTAATTTTTATCCTCCTTTAAAACCACCAAAAAATAACAAAATCACTAAAAACCGGTTTTCTATACACATGGAGAACCACCAAAAAGTCCACTTCACATAGATGTCCTCTTTTGCTCACCATAAAAGTTGTAGATCTCATCGAAACAAACAACTTTCGTGAAGGAAATTTTTCGATCCGAGGTCTCCTTCTATTTTTTTCTAATTTTCTTAATCTTTTTATTTTGAAAATTTTTAGGGGTGACACATGGTAGCCCCCGGGCGTGCCACATGGCACCCCTATTCCATTCTCTCTTCTGCTGCCCTGAGTCACGTGCCTAGCACTGACCCCCCTTCCCCTTCCTCCAGCCGTTCCCATGCCTCCCCCCTCCTCGCGAAACGCCAGCGCCTCCCTCGACTCCTCCACGACCGTTACCAACTCTTTACCTCTACCGTTACTCGCCATCACTGCTCCTCTCTCACGTAACGTCGACCTTCTCCTCCTCCTATAAAGTGTAGCTAAGACCGACCATCTCCCCCATCCGCCAATTCACACAACGCAAGGGCGGCGGCTCTCCGGTGGTGACAGCACCTAGCAGAGCCCACCTTCCACCGCAGCGAGATCCGAGGTCAAGGATCTTGTAGCAGCTCGGCCTCGAGGGTTGCTGCTTTGCTCCTGCTTTGTCCGCCGGAGCCTCAAAGCGAAGACCGGTCGAGGTCCTCCGACCTTCGGGCGAACTCCTCCACCAGGTGACTTCCTCTGCTACGACACACCGCACCCATCCCCAGTCCCCTCCATCTTCCCTTCTACCTCCCAGGTCTCCCTCCTCTCCGGCCTCGCAAAGGCCGGAGCTCGGCTCCCTTCCCTCATCGTCGCTCGGAGCTCCGCCCCCTTTTCCCTTTGGATTCTCCTTATCCCTTGCAGGTCCCCACCATTCCCTCGCAGTCAGCCCAACTCCGCCCACCTCGCTTGGTTCTTCTCCTGCAGGAACAACGGCTCGTACGACCTCTAGCAGTTCCGTAGACCGTGGAGCACTTCACCTCCGATTTCGCCGTGCTCAAGCCCGCCGTCCGCTCTATCGGAGCTTCGTTCCACCTTTTTGGCTCCACCCAACTCCCTCATCGTAGAGCCCCTCCACACGACGCTTCCGCCCTCGACAACCACCGTCGTGTGCCATGCGGACTTCTAGCTCCAGCTGCCACACGCTTCACCACCCTCCAGTAGCCACCGACTTCCCGGCACCTTCAGTGCTCGCGCTCTACGCTCCAGCAGGGCGCGGCTCCCTGCGGCCGCCTGCCGTCGCCTCACGCACAGCAGAGTCGCCGCCACGCTGGTCCATCGCTGTCGGCCCGCCTTGGGAGCTGCGGCCGTAGCAGCTCGCCTCTGCCCGACCATCGCCTCGTACGATCATCATCGGGCCGTTGGATTGGGCTGTAGCCTTGATCCTACGGCCATCTACCCACCACCGTTGGATCAAGGGCACATCCTGATCCAACGACCATGAGACATCCACGTCGCTCCCCAAGCCTCGAGGCTCGGGTTGACCGAGCCTTTGGTTCAGGGCACCGAACCACATCCCCGCACCGAACCGTAGCTTCGCCACACAAGCCGCAACCTTGGATACCGAGCCTCCAGAGGCACGTGTAAGGCACGTGCGAAGGGGGTAAATTGCAGAAGTTCCCCCAAGAGTTCCTGATATCACAGATATACCCCTGCCATGGGTAAATTACATAAGAACCCTTCTGCCTTTCAGATATTACTGATAAGTCCTCTCGGGACCAGTTTGAAAAAAATAATTATTATTTTATTTACATTTCAGTCCCTGTAATTTCAATTCATCACATCTTTTACATCTTAACTCCGATTTTAGCATATAATATGTCATTTTGAAGCTATTTTCATGCTCTTTCATATTACATCTTTTGTGAACAGATCTGAGGCTATTTCTTAGGAATTATTATTTGAAGAGTATTTTAAGTAATACAGCTTCATCTTGACATATTTGTGTTGTTCTTAACTGAGAAGATCATTGATGTTATTTGTAGGGGAATAAGTGCGAGGACTTGAAAAATATTTGATCCCCTTTATATTATTCTGGATATTTTTGAGGATTTAACCTGTGCAGGGGATTCAACTTAATTGACTATAAATAATGAGATTGGACTCGAATTATTTGAGAATTGAGTCAGAGAGAATTTTGAGATCAATCAAGGTTGTTTTTTGATTGCATGCTTATTTGAAATCTCACTACATTTATTCGATCTGTGTTTTTTTGAGAGAATTGATCAATTTATTTGGATTAAATTTTTTTCATCACAGATCCTGCGCTTAATATCTTTCTCTGTGATTTTTGGCATTGCATCATCGTTTTGTCTTTTCATCATATGACACAACAATTAACTAGCATTTAATTAATTATTTAATTTAATTTAAAACCACGCAACTAAAAATCACTGTTCCCTGTGTTCGACCTTGGTAGACTTGCCAAGTAAAAATATTCCACAACATTCAAAGATTGTGGTTTTTGATCAACCGAAATCCGTCTCCTATACTACAATTTCCCTTTATTAAAGAGGTGGATTTCGCGTTCATCATTGGCAATGACGTGTCGTGGCTGATTATCGTTTGTGGGTCTTTTTCGTGTAGTAGTGGACCTATCACTCTATATGCGGGTAATAGTGGTATGATAAGTATGTATTTTTTCTCTTAAAGTGTGATGCTAAAATAGAGTAGCCACTTTGTGTAATAGTCATCCCTTAAATGTCTTTTTTGCCAGCTTTATGTACAAAATTCTTAGTTTAATTCGGACTCTACTATTGTATCGTTATGTAATATTTGCATTCTTACAATATCTAAATGCATGCCATCTTTGGACTTTATTAATGGAATTAGATTCTAGCATAAACATGAAAATGCCGTGGAGAAGAAATATAAATGAAAATCTGATTAAAGATGATGGGCAATGGCAAAGAAGCATGAAAGAGTGCAACTGAGTGGAAGGGTATTCTGTCAAGATCGACAAATGGCTTCTATTTGGTATTCACTAACATCTAGCTTTGAAGGGGAGGAACTTTTGGTTAGATGCCAACTTCAAAGGATATAAATGTTCTTATGCACAGCTGGACACAACATAAATAAATCCAGAACCACTGCTTCATTTTTTACCAATATATAACATAATGCAAGCATTGTATCTCTAGTGGATGCTACAATGTACGTATTATCAGGTCTTAAGATAGAGTGAGATTAGTATTTTAGATACACATGCCAAGTGACGATACATTGAAAAAGGGAGGTTCTCAATGAGTAGGAATGGATGAGTGGACTCCGGGAAAGAATGGATGCTGTCATCCTATAATCAGATAATAGAATAGAGAATCCAGGACTTCCCCAGCCTTGGGGGGGTGGGGGGGAATGGGAAGATCACAGCCTGTCAGCTTGACTTGACCCAAGAGAATAGAATGAGGGATAGGATTGGTGGATTTCCCAGGTTATCCTCCGTCCTTAGCTCCCGAACCGGAGTAGCCTGCGAATGTTGAGGGGAGCGAAAGAAGCAAGGTGCTTGGAATCCTCATATAGTGATATCATGCTACAAAGGACGTCGCAATAGATGACGATGATCATTCGCAAGACAATGCTCAAGAGGCTTCAAATACAACATCATCAAGCACTTGCTTCGTCAATGCACATGAGGAGTTGGGGTGATCGACTTTATGTGTAACTGTGAGGAATAATAGTCACTAATTAACATGATCTAATGCATAGTCATTGAAATATAGAAAAGTCATATCCATTAAAAAGATTACATGGGGCATGTATTACTCTATATTTGTATCATCAAATGCCTTGTATCAAAAGTATAATTGATTATCACAATGAATATATTTTATACAACAGAGTTTAACAATGTGGGTGACAATAATGATGTATACAAAATGCATAGATTGAAGAAAATTTATGGGAAATACATCATAATTTACATGATTTAAGCATATTCGTAAAAGAGGTAAATGCTACGATCGAATTTTATTTTAAACCATATGTAACATAATTTTTTATATTCTCTTACAATTTTTGATATAATTGTTATAAACAAATAAACTTGATATATTTGTATTATGTGTAATCCATCCAATGCATGCGTATTTAAGTCAACTCTAGAAAACTTCAATTTTATCCTTATCTGATATGTATATGTGTTTACAACTGTGTTTGTTTTTTAAGGATAAGTGATGAATCTCCATTTCATCACCTTTATTCTATCATTTTGGCCTTAAAAAACCCAGCAAATGCATGTAAATAGCATCAATTTGTGCATAATAGCCCCCATTATTGATTGTATTTATTGTACATTAAATAAGGTTCTTAATGCCAAAATTATAGAATAAAGAGGAGAAAAGAAAAAGGAATAAAATATTGCAAATATTTTATGACCCAAACCCCGAGACCAAGGCCAGCATGGTATTGGTCGACAAGGAATAAAGTAGGGGGAGATAAGGGCCAGTGTACAATACATACCTCATTTATTCATGCATTTATTTATGCATTTTTGACACCTACTTATTTATTCATCAAATAAAGAAACTTTGTACATGAAAGTTGTAGATAATTATCTAAATAAAATTACAAAATTGAGTTTGTATAAAAATAATACTCAGTGTACATTTTATACACAGAATAAAAAGCCAAAATCTCAACTTCACAGACCCATATCTTGCAAATAAAAACTCCAAATCACCCAAACTCGCCTTTAATTGTATATAGCATTCCAAGAACTATTTTATAAAATTGGTTTCATAATTTTTGGAGCTCATATGCAGAAGTTAGGTTTTTGGCCCTTCTTGTATATAGTATTGATTAAACTATTCTTTTTATCCAATATTTGTTATTTTTATAAATTCATATTTTTAGAATTTTGTAAATAATGTATATAATGCATACACATATTAAAAGTAAAAGAAAACCAAAAATAATTTCAAAAATAAACTAAGTCTACAAATTCATAGACAAAATACCTATGCTATATATCTATATATAAATAAAAAGGACTTTATTCCTTGGTTCTTTTATTCTTTTTTTTATTTTTATAATAATGTATACATTATAAATAACTCAATAAAAATACACACCCAAAATAAAAATCAAGAAAATACAAATAATAAATTAAGTATACAAAATACATAGGTAAAAGACCTATAAGGATACCTACATATACCTATACCTATTTATTTAAAAATGTAAATAAACTCCTAAAAATTAAATAAAAATACCTTTATACTCACAAAAATAAATTATAAATTTATAAAATAAGCTAACAAAATAATAAAAGAAAATAAACAAATTAAAAATAAAATACATAAAAATACATGTAAATACATACATATACACATCATTAAATTAAAACCGTAATAAAATACTTCAAAAAAATAAATAAAAATCATAAATAAATACTACATTAATTTATAAATATTTTTATTTTATAAAAAAATCTAATTAATTCATTTATTATGTTAAATAAATCAGTCAATTTCTTGTTGACATGGACCAATCAGGTCCTGGCGTTTGTTGACCGCTCGGTCAACTGCGCCCCCAGGCGTCTGACTTGACGTGGACTGTCCATTCCCCCGATTTCATGCATTTTTCCTGGGCACACCATCCATCAATCTAAGATGCTTCCTTCACAAGAATTTCTCTCTAATCATCCATGATGCCCGCCAAAATCTTAGATCAAGTAGATACTCATTGGATCAGTCAATAATCGCCGGTCAATAAGGCTACTCGCCAATGTCTATAAATAAGTAGCTCTGCCTCCTTCCTCGAATTTGGCCACTTTTAATCCGATCTCAAGCCTTGATTCTAGTCCTGGGACATTCCTCGTGACAGGGGGTGTGTGCTGGTGCCTCGAATCGGCCGGAGGGAGGAGAGTTTTGTCGCGGCGGAGCTCCGGCGTCCGCCCTGCTCCCTGGAGGCCCCCATGTATAAGAGCTGTCATTTATATGCTTTTTAGTTAGTTTTTAATGTTAGTTTTTCATTCCAGTAGTTAGATTAGCATGTAGTTAATTCCCTTAGCTTAAAACCAAAAATTCGAAGTTCGCCGGAGCTCGGCTCCGGCGACTTCTCCACCATTGTCTTGCCTGTCTCCGACCGCCTCATTCATCCCATTTCAAACCTCAACGCTTTCTCCATCGATCGCATCCATTTGTTCAACCCAGGACCTTTGGTCTTGGCGAATCAGGGCTCCACCTCCGCCGTTCGCCGGAGCCCCTCCGCCCACTTCATTTTGCGTCGCAGCTTCAAAACCCCGGGTCGAGGAGGTAGCTCTCTCGCCCGCGGTTCTTCCTATGCAGGTACCACGAAGGATAGAGCCCATCTGGGCTCGAATCGATCCAGGAAGAGGGTCCTGGGGGTCACCTTCTTCACTGACCTCGACCGATCGACTCGGACCTCCAGGAGCCATGCGAACACCATCAGTCGACGCGGAAGCTGCCCAGCTACGTCCAGTGTGCTTCAGATGCGCGGGAGGTGCCCGGAGGAGCCCGTGCTGCTCGATTGAAGCTCGCCGGGGGCGAGCTTCTTCCCCGTTCTTCCAGACACCTTCAGCACCGTTGGATCGGGAGGTGAGGCCCAGATTGAAGGACAACCGTCCGATGAAGACACGCGTGCACCGTCAGATCAGCTCAGATCGTCTAATCCAAGCCCTTCATCGACGAACCGGTATCCGCCGACCGATGGACGCCACGTGGATAAGTGGCGCATCCAGCGCCGCATGATAAAGCGCCTTATGGGGGTAAATTTCACATCTAGCCCCCGCCTTTTTGTATTTGTAGTTTAATACCAAAAATAAAAAGTCAAGTTGTAAATAAATTGTATAATTTGTATAAGGACCCCTGATCTTTGTAGATTTGCAGTTTGGTCCCTCTGCGCCTCACGTGTAGCACCCACGTGAGGCGCGTGAAAATTGCACTTAAACCCTGCCGTGTTTTTGTAATTGTAAAATGGTCCTGAAAATAAAAGTTAACATTCATTTTTATTGTAATTTTTGCATGTATGCCCCTGCCAGTTATTTTATTTGCAAAAATACCCCTCCCAGGCCATTTATTTTTGAATGCTTTGTCTATTTATTTTGAGCTTCATATTTCTTCGAAAATTTTTGCAAAAATAGACATAAGCTCCTGTTTGGTTGTTCTTGCACGCTATATTTTTAATTTTTAATTTTGTTGCATTTTTGCATTTATTAAAAATCAAAAACATGCATTTCATTTACTGTCTAGCTTATAAAATACCAAAAAAATATTAAAACACCTCGAAAAATTCCAAAAAAATTAGCTATGGTGTATTTTGACCTATTTCAGTATCAATCCAAATCCCTAAAAATCTCAAAAAGAAAACCTTAAAAATTCAAAAACACCCAAAAACTTCAAAAAAATGTATAAAATTAAAGAAAAATCAGAAAAATATGAACTCAGTCCCTATTTATGCTATATTTTATTATCTTTATTAAAAAAATAGTGTGGAAAAATTTTGAGGCTGTTTGTTATTTTTAATGCCTATTTTTCTTACAGCCAGACCCTATTCCACTATTTACTCTTATTTTGCTAATTAAAAATATAAAAAATATTTGGAAAAATGCCCAAAAACCACAAAAACAATAAAAAATCATAAAAACCCCAAAAAGACTTTGTTCCTGAATTTTTGACTATTTTTGAGTATTTTTATAAATATTATAGTACCTCTTTATGTATATGTATGTATTGCCAAAAAAAAGAGAAAAAAATATATATCTAATTACTTATATATATATATATGTTTATATATATATTTATTGACCCTAATATATATAAAAAATATATAATATAATATATATAATATCTATGCTTATATATACCTATATATATAATGGATGTATTACAAGCTATAGACTAACCCTCTATGGGTATACATATGTTTATACATTTATATTTTATATGTATATATATATATTATCTAATTATATTATTATAAAAAAATATATAAAAAAATCTAAAATTAAAAAACCCACTTCACACAAGGATGACTCTGAGATACATGTAGGCTATGGTATTTTGTATTGCTCTCTGTGGTTCGACCTCTACATGCTTGTCACTTTGCATTTTATGGTAGAGTAAATAAAGATTAATTCACATTTCTTTTTGAGCTTGATTGTTGTATTCTTTGGTTGTGGGTTAATTGCTGATTAACACCGGTCTTCTATGAGTGGTCGCCTCAGCGACAACACTTTTATATTATTCATGGTGACCCTCGTGGAAAACCTCTGTTATCAATAAGGTCATTTTCATATCCATCAATATTTGTATACGTGTCCATATTCATATATACAAACAGATACGAATATGGTAATACATGCATCTCTATCTATATGTGCCCATTGGAGATTTATGCATTTACAAAATATAGGAGAAAGCTATTAGAGAGGAAATCTGGTAATGGATCTACGAATCTATTGATGGAGAGATTCATGTATCAAAGATTTCCATGTGAAGCAAGATATTGCAACAAAATCTATGTCATCATATTATTAGAAGTTTATAGTTGATATGAAGTGTGACATCGACTTCTACTAGTGCATGATGATTAAATTTGGAAAACTACCCAAATGCAAACTATCAATTTATCCCAGTAAGGAAACAATGTAGAAAGAGAGGTTGAGAACTTTTTATGATCTTTGTGATAATACTTTAGCTAACATGTTCTACTTCTTTTATTGAAGACCTTTTGTGATAACCCATTGACTGACATATTCTAGCTCGCTCTCTTTTTCTTCTTCTTTTCTTTTCTACTTTTTGAAATGCACATATACTATGCAAGAAATAGCACATACCCGCTCACACACACACACATACACACTTCTTTAATTTTCCAAGAGACTTGCAGCATGTCACGCCGATTTTTAGAAAGAAATACACATAGATGAGGTCAGGACAACAATTATTATAATCCATATTAGAATTCTCAAGACAATGGCTAGCTATCCTGAATGCAATTCTCCAAACCCATAAATGTAAACAAGATCGATTATCAAAATCCACTTGAATGGGCCCTCGTTTAACATGATAATACTTTGATTCGTAGCCTTTGAGTCAATCGTCTCTCTAGCATTCTAAAATGTCAAATTCTCTGCCGCAATCAAATTGATACAAAATTGAGGCTTTTTTTATCAATATCTAGAGTTCATTTCGTGAAGTTCAAAACATGTATATTGGTAAATGGTAAGAAGCTATAAAGGTAAATAAACACGAGTGCCTATTGATAATTATGTGTCATTAATTAAATATTTTTTGGACTATATTTTGTTAACATTCTCTCCTTTAACATAATAATTTGACTAAGGAGTTTAGAAATTTATCCTGGATCTAGTTTTGTTTGATTTTTTCAAAATGTAATATAAGCTCTAATAAAAACTCCCCTTAACAAAATGAGGGAGTTTTAGTAACTACTTAAATATTTCTCTTTTCTCCTCCATTCTATTATCAATAAAAAGATGTTAAGAAAGACAACAAATATTAGACAATTAGGGGAACCATGCAAAACCCTAGCGACTATAGCGCGGCAGCGACTCCCGTTTCCGACCCCTCCCCGGAACCGCCACCACCGCCGCTCCCTCCTCCACCACCACAACCATGCCTTTTACCCACCCTTGGCAGGGACCTTCATCACTATCCTTCCCACGCGGCAGAACACCTTTCCCCACAATCTTGGAGGGATGTCTACGCAACCCCTTCCGCACCGCCGTAGAGAAGAAAACTCGATTTCGTCGAACCAACTTTGATGGATGGAGAAAGGGTGGCCCTATTATTCTCTTGAAGACACCAGGGACATTGACAAGGTATGGTCAAACTCTCTTGTCTTCTACATACTTGGTAAATAGCCATACAGGAAACTCCTCTCAGCCTTCATAGAGAAAGTTTGGCACCCGCTGGGGGATCACAAACTTCTAGCACGACAGAACGATTTCTTCTACCTTCAATTATCCTCCGAAGCAGAATGCCAAAGACTCCTTGACGGAGGACCCTGGCTATTCCAGGGAAGATTAATCGTCATGCGACGTTGGGAGGCTAATGGCTCTTGCTTGGAGCGTGATCTCCTCTCAGAAATTCCACTTTGGATCAGACTTCATGGTATGCCTCTAGGCCACTCTACTGCACCAATACTTAACAAACTTTGCAGCATCATTGGAATGCCCCTTTTTATGGATTCCATCACTGCGTCTGGGCGGGAGGATGGCCCTCCGCGTTGTTGTGTATCTATTAGTGCAGCGACCGAGATACCTCAATACATTCCACTCGTCCTCCCCTCTGGGCGACGCTTGGAGGTGGGAGTGGAACTGGAATGGAAGCCTACAAGATGTGACATATGCATCTGCTTTGGATACGACAGAAACTCGTGCCCTTTCTTCACGAAGCCTACAAATGTAACTCCTGATCCATCGACCAACTTGGTCTCTTCTGATGGTGGGACTCATGATATACCGACGGAAGGTCCTGAACCGCAGCTGACCGAACCCTGCATAGATCACCAGCAGGGCCAAGACCCCGCTACTGAGTGCTTCACTGCTGAGGAGGGAGAGATCCTTGGCAGTACTTCACAATTTGCTGGGGAAGGAGAGTGCCTCGCCATACTACACAAACTGCTGCCATGGCTCCACAACACCCCAATCAACACCTCACATTTATATTGGGCTCCAGCAGTACACAGGCCCCCTACTAGGGGCATAACACAGAGAACCTCCCTTCAGCTTTTAATGGTGAGGTATGGCACAGAACCTCTGCTACACAACTTGTGATTAATGCTCAAAAAACAGCAAGAAGGATGGCCTCCACACCTTTCCTTGCTACTCCAATTGGACCGAGAACTCTCCTACATCGACCTCCGATTCCCCCACGAAAACAACTCAGCACGAATGCGTCCTCATCCGCCTTGGATCTAAATAGACCTGCTGCAGAAGGGACTCACCATCAGCCACAGATAGGCGTGGTTGTACAAGCCAACCCAAAATGGGAAATAAGTTCCCACAAGAAGAAAAAGAAGGGCACCTCCAAGCCTCATACTGCCTCAGGTGGGGGTCAATCACCACATCACATCCCAATTTAATGCAGGTTGCATTTAGCAACACGAGAGGCCTGAACAAGGTCTCCAAATGCAAGAAGCTATTACGGGAACTTTGAAGCTCGAACACTGGCATCATTGGTCTGGTGGAGACAGAAATAAGACCGGATAGATGGTCCGCCTTCGCAAAGCTTGTACCTGATGGGTGGTCCTTCACCCATAACGACACACCACTTGGTAGAATCCTTGTGCTATGGAAGATCGACTCCTGGTCGTGCTCCTCTATTCAGATGTCTACCCAAATGATAACGCTTCAATGCTCTAACAAGGGTGGCCTTGTTTTCGCCCTGTCAATTATTTATGGTGCAAACTCAGTCAGTTAACGAAGGGGACTCTAGAATGAATTGGAGGGCCTTCGAAACTCCATAAACGGACCGTGGCTGGTCATCGGGGATTTTAATGTTAATCGATTTAACAGCGAGAAGCGTGGAGGTCGACCTCCGAATGACGCGACAGTGAATGATTTTAACAACTGCCTAAACAATGTAGGGCTTGATGACCTAGAATCGGCTGGGAACCCATGGACATGGTCAAACTCGGTCATCGGGCAAGGAAGAATAGTGGCACGGCTTTACCGTGCGCTTGTTAATGATACTTGGCGTTGCACTCTCCCTCTTGTTATACTCAGATATTCCGTAAACCCGTCCTCGGACCACCTTTTCATGATGATTACTTTTGGGGAGCAAACTCCGATGCGTAAGCCATTCCGATATTTCCAATACTGGGCTGCGTGTGATGGATACATGGATGTAGTCGCTGCCTCATGGGCAGCCCCTACTCATGGCGACCCGGTGAGCAAATTCCAAGCCAAACTCAAAAACGTAAAATGTGCTCTTAAGGCCTGGTCCACTACACATGGGGATGTTCGTAAAGATATGCGTGACTTGAATTTCTTTCTGGCTATGGTGAACGGGGCACAATCAATCGAGACACTTGACTCATATCTCGCTCAACTGCATAAAGACGCAACCGACTATATGCTTATCCTTGAAGGGGTTGAGGAATCTATGTGGAGGCAGAAAAGCAGAATTAACTGGTTGAAGCTAGGTGATAGAAACACAAAATTCTTTCATATGGAGGCCGGCATACGAAGAGCAAGAAATAATAATCCTTTCCTACTGATGAAACCCAATTTCATCATCTTAATTTCCCATTTTAACCCCCTTGCATAAATTTGTGTCAATAAAATCCAGATAATATCTTGTAATTATCAGAGTCTTGAATAAATTAAAAACCACAAAAAAAACACAAAACTAAAATTCATGGTACTTTTAGCCTTAAAAATACCCTTAAAAATATTTTGAGCCTTTGTTTGATCTCATCTCCAGTTTTGGTCAACATGAAATTGTAGATCTCATCAAGATCTACAACTTTCATGTTTTGAGTTTTCTCAAATTCGGCCATCTTGACCTTCATATTTCAAATTCTTGTCCTGAATAATCTGATTGGGCCACGTGGCCCGTTCTGGTGGAGCCACGTGGCCCGCCCTCTTTGTCTCTTCCGCCCCCATCTCCAGGCGTTGGATCTCTTCTTGATCCAACGGCCAGAGTACTTCCACATCCGCTCATTACCCTCAACCGTTCAGATCATTTCGCCTTTCATCACCACCGCCCGTTGTCGCCTCTCCCTCATCACGCCACGTGGCGGCTTGAACACCACTTGATCGCGCCCTCAACTTTCTATCACAACCGCTGCTTCCACACCTCGCGCCTCAGCCATTTGATCAAGCCTGGATCACATCCAAGCCGTCCGCCATCGCTTGCACCTTAGCGCGCCATGTGGCGCGTCGCTCGCTGTTCGATCCTACCACCGCGATCTAATCTAAGCCGCTGGTGAGCGCCTTCATCTCGGCCGTTGGATCCTGAGATCCAACAGTCGACACGTCGTCCCCTACCTCCGGTCAGCCTCTTTCCCACGCCCTCCAGCTCGCGCACCACCCTCGCCCTTCCTATTTCTCCCACTGTTCCCGATGACTCCATCACTTTCTAACCACCCACGACCGAGCCCATTCAACCACGTTCCTCGCGGCCACGACCACCATCCATGAGCCTCCCCCAATCACTCCATATTCGCCTCGCAACCCACGTCCTCACCAGCCAAACCGCCGTCCTCTCCACTTCAAATACCCCCATCCTCCTCCATATCCGGTTGTCCAACTTTATACGGAGGGAGTCCCTGTGATTTTCTCCACTCTTCTTTCCTTGCCTTTATACTTAGGTTATTAATGGACCTATGTACTTGTATCATCTAGTGCTATGAGGACATAGCAAAGTTTAAGTATAGGAGGGTATACCGTATATACCGTATACTTACTTTAGCTATAATCTGAAAAATTTTGAAAAAATTAAAACTTTTTGGATAAAGTAAAATTCTTTGGACTAAGAGTACTCAAGTGTTTTTCACGGCTTTTCCTATACTATGTTACGCTATTTTGATAAAAATATTTTCGAAAATGATTTTTCCTTGTTTTGAAAAAAATCTTTTGAAAATGTTTTGAAAACTTTTTATTTGTGTGACATGGTTTTGAAAATTTTCTATCTCTTTTTAAGGAAAGTAGAGTCTAACATGTGTTTTAACTTTCTATTAAAATCCATAAAAATGAGAAAAACCCAAAAATCCTTCAGGAGCCATTAGTGACTACTAAGCCCAATTAAGTAGCAGCGTTCAGTGAGGGTTCGCCTTTAGCAGATTGGATGGTTTAGAGGACATCGCGTAAGGCCCCGTCCTTAAGCAACGAGCTTTAGCCTGTACTTACATCCATACTGGCTGAATGCAGATGCTTAATTGAGTTTAGGCAGTCCTAATATCTCTTGAAGTAAAAAAAAATTGTGTTTCTGAATGAAGGAGTTGGATAAATCCTCTACTTTTACACTTCCACTCAGGATCCGAAATAATCAAGGAGACTTAGTTTTATGAGGTCTTTGAGATTTTAGGTTAACCAGCCTTAGCCACCAAGGTCATAGACTTAATCATCCATATTTCCGTAGATTTGTAGATTTGCATGTTATATTTCATGCTTAGTCTCAAACCAAAAAGAATATGATCATCACATCACATACACGACTGCGATTTTTGATGAGATGAGTTGACTTTTCACTTGAGGGATTGGGATGAGGGAGTCGATTTTGGACTTGATCTAATGATGCTCGAGGATGGGATAAAATCTTTGGAGGCTTCATGAAACCTGAGTGTCAGCAAATATTTAGCCAGTATGAGAACTTGGTTCTTATACTAATCTCTTGACATTGACCTAAGTGCCAGGGTGTGAAATAAATAAAAAATGTTGATCAGTGTGCGCCAACTCTTGGTAAAAGCAGTGGAGCTAGCCAAAAATTATACAAGTCAATGAAATTTCAAAGAAAAGGCTCTCATTCCACAAAGTCAAATATCAAAGAGCTTCCACCAAAGGCGAGCACTCCCAAACTTTTCAAAGTGTCCACTTGGACCACCGCTATTAGGACCAGGAGTCGGGCTTGCACCAAAAAAGGGCTCTGCATCATAAATGCTATAAGTCTGGGTGTAGAAGGTACGATAGGTACTCAAAAGAGACACACCCCGGTGTACTCCCAGGAAAACAAGTGCAGACGGCTCCAACTTCTCTTGACGGACGCACTGATCAACACCAAAAAAATGTGTTGTGTAAAAGGCACTAGAGAGAATCCTTGTTCCAATGAGAGGGAGAGAAGAAATAACACAATCCCATGCCCTCCATTACTGGCCTTCCATCTACATTTTCTAAGTCTGACAACTAAAGAGACGATGGACTGGATGCAAGACTTGATTTATTCCCTAGTGCTGAGGATTGAGTCCTTAGGAGATTTTCTCAGACCAAGACTTTTGGGTGACGATTTGACTTTACTCTCGAAATTGCAGTCAACACTAAAGTTCATATCCTTAGTATATTGTACACCAGAGAGAGTCTGGAAAATTAGAGGAATTGGGTGCCTCCTGATTAAGGCTGGGTTGAACTCTAGAATTTTGGACCTCTAAAGTTGAGTCGACTTGAACAAATTGGATCATGTACTCACATGCACAAGAGGGTTAATCCAGCTTAGTCATTCTCTTTGATGCTCGGGGACGAGCATAGTTTAAGTATAGGGGGTGATGAAACCCAATTTCATCATCTTAATTTTCTATTTTTAACCCCCTTGCTTAAATTTGTGTCAATAAAATCCAGATAATGTCCTATAATTATTAGAGTCTTGAATAAATTAAAAACCACAAAAAAATCACAAAACTAAAATTCATGGTATTTTTAGCCTTAAAAATATCCTTTAAAATATTTCGAGTCTTTGTTTGATCTCATCTCCAGTTTTGGTCAACATGAAACTTGTAGATCTCATCAAGATCTACAACTTTCATGTTTTGAGTTTTCTCAAATTCGGCAATCTTGACCTTCATATTTCAAATTCTTGCCCTGAATAATCTGATTGGGCCACGTGGCGCGTTCTGGTGGAGCCACGTGGCCCGCCCTCTTTGTCTATTCCGCCCCCATCTCCAGCCATTGGATCTCTTCTTGATCCAACGGCCAGAGTACTTCCACATCCGCTCATTACCCTCAACCGTCTGATCATTTCACCTTTCATCACCACCGCCCGTTGCCGCCTCTCCCTCATCACGCCACGTGGCGGCTTGAACACCACTTGATCGCGCCCTCAACTTTCTATCACAGCCGCTGCTTCCACACCTTGCACCTCAGCCATTTGATCAAGCCTGGATCACATCCAAGCCATCCGCCATCGCTTGCACCTTAGCGCGCCACGTGGCGCGTCGCTCGCTGTTCGATCCTGCCGTCGCGATCTAACCTAAGCCGCTGGTGAGCGCCTTCATCTCGGCCGTTGGATCCTGAGATCCAACGGTCGACTCGTCTTCCCCTACCTTCGATCAACCTCTTTCCCACGTCCTCCAGCTCGCGCACCACCCTCGCCCTTCCTATTTCTCCCGCCGTTCCCAATGACTCCATCACTTTCTAACCACCCCACGACCGAGTCCATTCAACCACGTTCCTCGCGGCCACGACCACCATCCATGTGCCTCCCCCAATCACTCCATATTCGCCTCGCAACCCACGTCCTCACCAGCCAAACCACCATCCTCTCCACTTTAAATACCCCCATCCTCCTCCATATCCGGTTGTCCACCTTTATACGGAGGGAGGTCCAACCCTCCGCCATCTTCCTGTGACAGGGGGAGATGGCGGATCGAGCGATGACGACCTGCTCTTCTGGTGATGATCCTCCACCGACCACGACGGTGCTGCGGAGCTCCAAGCTCGCTCGAGCTGCCCCGCGTAGCTGACGGGGTCCAGCGAAGACCAGAGCTCCACCTTGGAGCTCGCGCACAAGCTCTACCTCCATCTCCGACCAGGTAAGCCTTCCGATCCCCTTTTGTATTTTTTATTTAATTTCTATTAATTTGGTAGGTCGTTTCACCCATCTCTGACTCCCGTTGATCACTCCCCGAGCTCCGCCGCGCATCCCCCTTCTACGCGCATCGCTCTGTTCATCTTCTTCTTCTTCACAACCCCATAGCACCCCATTCACCTCATCCACCCTTCACGGTGGAGGAGCTCAGATCTTCCACTCTCTTCGCCCATCGAAAGCTCCCATTCCACTCGCACACACTTCGCCTATCTGCTTCGGCCACATACTAACTACTGTAGGCGCTCGAGACTTCAATGGTTGGAAAACCGAATCCGCCTCCGATCTCCTCTCCAGCCATCGACGATGCTTCATCGACAGGAGACATACTTCGACCTCAGGACACCTCTGAGCTTCAGCCGTCTTCGTGATGACCTCATGAGTCTTCTCAGACTCTCCGCGAGCAAGGAGGACAGGGGAGTCGTCCGGGGGCCTTCATCGGAGTCCGGAGTTCGCCGCCAGCCTTTGGTCGAGGAAGATAATACAGGCAACGTTGGATGTTCCACCTTGGAGCATTCAACGGTCCTGATGCAGCCACGTAGCCTCTGAACGACATCTACAGGTGCCGTTGGATCTCCATGATCGGATGGCCTCCAATCGTCCACGCGTCATCAACTGGGCATCCCCGAGCCTAAGCACCGAGCATCCGCACCGAGCCTACACCGAACCTGTCTGAAGTTCCGAGCCTCATCCGAGCCAAGCCGACGCAGTCCGATCCTCTACCGCGCCCGAGCCTGGATGGCACGTGCCTGACACGTGCGTATCTGGGCAAATTGCAGAAATGCCCACCAAAGTTATTCAATTTGCATCCAGGACTAGATCACGTGCAGCTCACGCGTATCTTGGGCTTTTTGCATTAATACCCTCGAGGGTTTTTAAATTTGCAAAAATGCCCCTGTGCGTGTGAATTATTCACAGGGAAGGTCCCGATCTTTTTTGTTATTACATTTTAGTCCCTCCTAGGGACCTGTCTGCAATTTTATTTCATGTTTTCTTTCAGTTATGCCCCTGTCTTCTTTATTGTATATCTTGAGCATCATATTTCCGTTTCAGTTGATTTTAATTTCATTTCAAAGCTCGTTTGATGATCTTTCTAATGGCATGCTTAGTTATTATTTTGGAATCAAAGATTTTCATTGTATTATTTTAGAAGTCATGTGTCTCTTCGAGCTCCTTGATGAACGGTCAGGAATACGCCACGTCGTCCACGTCCCGCAGCCATAGGATCAGGCGGATCCTACGCATCTGAGCGAGCCACATCACCGTTTCCCCTACCTCCAGATGTCGTTGGATCCATCTAGATCCAACAGTCATTTATCTTCCACGCCTTCGTCTCAGGAGAGAACCACATCCGTTGATCTTCATCAAATCCCACGGATCCAGACACGCCACGCACCAGCATAGCTACCGTTTTGGATCTTCACTTGATCCACGGTCCAGATCGAGACACGTCGCCCGATCCGAGCCTCTTCCCAAACCACCAGGCTCGGATCCCCCGAAGCTACTCCAAGCCAGGTCCGAGCCTCTAGAGCCTCCCGAACCTCGATCCGAGCCTCCGAAGACCACCAAGCCTGGGACCCCAACGTGATCTGCACGTGCGGCCTGGGCAATTTGCAGCGAGGTCTCTGGAGGTTTCCATATTTGCATTTCAGACTCTGCTAGGGGACTCCACGTGAGGAACACGTGTTTTGTGGGAAAATTGCATCCACTCCCTCAACATTATAGGTAATTGCATATTGGTCCTTGTCAGCACGTTTTACATCTATCAATTTTATTTCCTGTAATTGCATTTAGGCCCCTATCTTTGCACACATATTTAGGCACTCATTTTAATTCATTTTTCAATTTTGAAAATTGCATTATGTAGCTTACTTTGTCCTCCTTCATATGCCTTGGAACATTTTTGTAAGATCAGTAAATTTTTCTAATAGTTAATTGGTGGAATTTTGTTATATTTTGCCCATTTATGCCTTTTAATTTGTAGTAATTTCTCCGTGACTCCAAAAATCACCAAAAATTCACACTAAACCTAGGATAATTAAGTTTACATTGTGTAAAAATTTCATCTTATTTGCAAGCATCCGAGGCCTGAATAAATCATTTAGTGATTTTCTTAATTAATTTCTAATAGGTTCATTTCACATAGAAATTTAAGTTTATTAATTTTCCTGGATCCTTCACACTTAGATCTATCTAGGATAATTTTATATCTAAAAATATTGTGATTTGATATTTATTAAAATTAATTTGGTTAAAATCACCTTGCATTCATTTTTAATTCACAGTAAATTTATTTAGTGTCAGAAAAATCCAAAAAAAATAGTGTAACTTAATTTCATTGCATTTCATCATCTGGCCAAGTTTCATAATTTTTGGACTTGATTTGATCACTTATCTGAATTAACTTGTAAACTGGCTTGATTGTGCATGTGTCTTTTCCTTCTTGCATAAAAAATCGAAAAAAGACCAAAAAAACCATTCACAGAAAATCAAACCTTGGAATTTGCTTAAAATCTACCTATGGAGACAGCTGCCTCCCTGAGTTCGACCTTGGGCTTGCCCAAGTAAAAAAAATTACCGCTCGAAATTAATTGATCTTAAATTGAAAGTGGTTTTTGATTAGCTCTTATTATCCGATTGCAATGAACGAAAACACATTAATTTGATCACTAATTTGATTAAATTAACAAGTGTAGTGAGACGTTGTTCAGGGCTATGTTAGGATAGAGAAAAGATGGAATCCCGTATGTTATTCACCACACAAGCAATGTTTTAGACCATGCTCAGAAAACTTACACTGTGACCGAAAATGAAATGCTTGATGTAGTCTTTGCCTTGGAAAAAATCCTATCTATACGTCTAGGATCTAAGCTGAAAGTTTACTTAGATCATTTTGTCTTTCGATACTTAATGATGAAAAGAGATGCAAAAGCGCGACTCCTTAGATGGATACTATTGCTTCAGGAATTTGATTTGGAGATTAAAGACAAACCTGGGATTAAGAATGTCGTGGCTGATCATTTATCACAGATCGAACATAACAAAATCCCTGAGTCTGAATCCATCCGTGAAACCTTCCCAGACGAGTCAATTTCTGCTATTGACTCGCTCCCATGGTATACCGATATGGTGAACTATCTCATCTCCAAGAAAGTTCCTCAGGGTTGGCTCAAGAATAGAATCGACCGACTCATGTCGGAAGCCAGACACTACCATTGGGAGGATCCGTTCCTTTTCTTTAAAGGACCGGACTGCATATGGAGAAGATGTATTCCTCAAGAGGAATACCAAAGCATCCTCAATCTCTGCCATACCTTGGAGGCAGGAGGACATCATTATGGGAAGAGGACAACTGAAAATATACTACAGTGTGGATTTTACTGGCCGACCTCGTTTAAAGATGCCTACAATTTTGTCATGACATGCTCGATCTGTCAGAGAATGGGAGGGACCATTGTTCCCAAATTTGCCATGCCTATGCAACTAATGACCATTTGTGATGTATTCGACGCATGGGGCATTGAGTTTATGGGCCCATTCCCTAATAGTCAAGGATTTGAATATATTCTTCTCGTGGTAGATTATTTATATAGATGGGTGGAGGTTATCCCTACTCGAGCAGCAGATAGCAAAACTGTATGCAAGTTTTTGAAAGATCATATTATTTCGATGACTAAAATACCTAAAGTATTAATATCTAATGGGGGTAGCCACTTTCTAAACCGGGAGGTGAAGAAGTTGACTAAGAATTACGGCATCGAGAACTGTGTCGCTTGTCCTTACCATCCACAATCCAATGGCATGGCCGAGGTGTCAAACAGGATGGTCAAAGGAATTTTACAGAAGCTAGTCCGCCCTGACAGGAAGAACTGGTCCCAACTTCTGGACCAGGTTCTATGGGCTTACCGGACGACTTATAAGACCCCATTGGGCACCTCCCCGATTCGAATGGTATATGGAAAGCCATGTCATTTGCCCGCATAACCCGTGCATAAATCAGAATGGGCAATCAAAAAGATTAATTGGAATTGTCACCAAGGAAAGAAGAACAGAGAGATGGATTTGAATGAACTATCCGAAATCCGAAATCATGCCTACAAAAACAACACCATTTACAAGGACAAAGTAAAGAAATGTCACGACAAGAACATTTGAACAAAGACCTTTGTCCAAGGGCAGAAAGTATGGTTATTTAATGCAAAATTGAAAATTTTCCGAGGTAAATTGAAATCAAAATGGACGGGACCCTTCGTCGTAAGAGAGGTACACAATAACGGTAATATTGAGATCTCAGAGATCGCAGATGGCACGCAAACATCTATAGTCAACGGCCATCTACTTAAACACTTTGTCGAATCCAATGAGCAGTTAGTGCATGTAGAATAGATCTCCTTCATTCATGACGCGAGACTTGATGAACGACTCAAACTGCCCAGATAAACTGCCTCTTCGAATCCAATACTCTTATGTATATCTATCAACCCACTCTCAGTTCCCCCATACTTAGTATAGGGGGACCTATTTCACTATGTATACATCACTTCTATTCTTCCCGCTCACCCTCGACTGCCTCATTTCATGCTTTCTTCTATGCTGAGTCCCTCAAAAGTCTGAATATAGGGGGGCATGTCGACTTCCATTATTCTCGACTCAACTATATTTTGTACGAGCTATGTCTACATTTCACGTTGTGCCATGAGGACATAGCATGTGCTATGTATAGGGGGTGTGTTTGTATATATTCTATCTACTTTATCCATAGCTCGTACTTTAATCGTTTTCATCTAACATCGGGGATGGGTACAAGTAGTGTACATTATGCATATAACACTAAATGCTTTTTGTAAATATTACATATTTTTCAAAAAAAAGACAAAAATAAAAAATCACTCATGGTCTTGCATTTCATCAAGCATCTCATGCATTCCTTGGTTGATATATTCCTAACACATTCACTATCACTCAAGGCTTGTGGATTTTGAGGACACTTGATTTCTGAGATCTTGAGAATCTGAATTAGCCAGCCTTAGTCATCATGGTTTTGAACTTAATAATCCATACTTCCCTAATTTGAAAGATTTGGGCACTATATTTCACTCTTCATCTCTACCTTCAAAAGAATATGATCAGCACGTCACTTTCACAATTGCATGATTGATGAGATGAGTTGAGGTATCACTTGAGAAACTATGACTAGAGATTTAAGTTTGGACCCGATCTAATGATATTCGAGGATGGGATAAAGTTAATGAAGGCTTCAAGAAACCTGATTGTCAGCAAACCCTTAGCCAGTATGTGAATAAGTTCATATGCTATCTCTTTGATATTTACCTATGTGCCAGGATGTGATGAAACTTAATTTAATTGTTGATCAATGTGCGCTAACTTTTGGTAAAAGCAGTGGAGCTAGCCAACAAAAGAAAAGAAAAAGAAATGTTAAAGAAAAGCTCTATCATTCAAAGACAAATTACAAAAAGAGCTTCCACCAATGGCGAGCGCTCCCAAACATTTTCAAAGTGTCCAATTGGACCAAGCGCTAATTAGGACCAAGGAGTCGGGCTGACACCATAAAAGGGCTCTGCATCTTAAGTGATACAAGTCTGAGTGTCGAAGCTATCTTAGATACTCAAAAGAGACACACCCCGGTGTACTCCCAGAAAAACAAGTTCAGATGACTCCAAATTCTATTGACGGACACATTGATTAACAAGCTAAAAATCTACTTGTGTTGAGTAAAAAGGCACTCGAGAGGCCCCTCGTTCCAATGTGAGGTAGAGAAAATTAGACATAATCCTATATCCTCCGTCATCTAGCTGTCCATCTACATTTCAAGTCTGATAAACTAATGAGATGGTTGACTGAAGCAAGAATAGACTTATTATCTAGTGTTGAGGATTAAGTCTAGAGGAGAGTCTCTTGGACTGGAACTTTGGGTGATGTCTCGACTCGACTCGACTCACATGAATGCAGTACACTAAAAGTCATATCCTTATATTATATGTACAAACAGAGAGTCTGATAAATAGTGAAGTTGGATTCCTTTTGATTAAGGCACGGTTGAGCCCAGAATTCTAGGATCACTCAAATTAAGGGTCTTCTATGAATTGAGCCTTGAAAATTCACATGCACAGTCATGGATGTAACCAACTAAGTCATTCATTCATTGATGCTCGGGGACGAGCATGGTTTAAGTATATGGGTATGATGTATCTCGTATTCATCATGCTAAAATTGGTCAATTAGGCTCTGTTTCCCATAATTCATTCGCATTTAATAATTAATAGAGCATCACTAGCATTCATACATGTGTAAATAATATTTGCATTTCATCACGCATAATTGCATTAAAAATCCCAAGTGTAAATTGGCCCAAAAAGTAGCTAACTTCCTTAATTTTTAATTAATTCATTCTAACTTCGATTGACCCCAAATTACTTCCATCATGTAGATATTACTAACAAGAACAAAAGAAAAATACAAAAAATTTACTAACTCAAATAAGTGTCAAAAAAATCCCAAAGTCTAATTTCACATCTGACGGACTTAAACATGCACATCTCCCTCATACAATGTCCGATTTTGGTCTACTCACTTTTAAAGTACTCCATTTTTAAATACCTTCAAAACAAGACCAATTTCATAAATTCGGAGCTCATATGTGAAAGTTGGGTTTTGGGTCTCTTTTGCGTTTTTTAAACTTTTTACGATTTTTTACCTGAGTTTTTATGTACATAATTAATCATTTTAATTTTATTTCTTCTTCATTTCTATTCTTTGATGAAAGTTTTATTAAGCGACACAAAAATTCAAGTCTAGATCACGACTGAAATCGAAGAAACTGACTGAGTCCAAGTGTCGTTGTGAGCATGTACAAAAATCCCGTATTTTGTATTTGTATTTTATTTTCCTATTTTATTATTTTAATAAATATAAAAAATTAGATTATTGTGTAATTAATTTCCTTGTATTTTATTGTATTTTTCTGTAATTTTTATCCTCCTTTAAAACCATCAAAAAATAGCAAAATCACAAAAAGCCAGTTTTCTATACACATGGAGAACCACCAAAAAGTCCACTTCACTTAGATGACCTCTTTTGCTCACGAGTCGTCATGAAAGTTGTAGATCTCATCGAAACAAACAACATTCGTGAAGGAAATTTTTCGATCCGAGGTCTCCTTCTATTTCTTTTCTAATTTTCTTAATCTTTTTATTTTGAAAATTTTTAGGGGTGACACGTGGCAGCCCCTGGGCGTGCCATATGGCACCCCTTTTCCATTCGCTCTCTTGCTACCCCGAGTCACATGCCTAACACGTGACCCCCCTTCCCCTTCCTGCAGCCGTTCCTGTGCCTCCCCCCTCCTTGCGAAATGCCAGCGCCTCCCTCGACTCCTCCACGTCCATTACCAACTCTTTACCTCCGCCGTTACTCGCCATCACCGCTCCTCTCTCATGTAACACCGACCTTCTCCTACTCCTCCTATAAAGTGCAGCTAAGACCGACCATCTCCCCCATCTGACCAATTCACACAACGCAAGGGCGGCGCCTCTCCGGTGGTGACAACACCTAGCAGAGCCCCCCTTCATTCATGGTGAAATCTGAGGTCAAGGACATCGTAGCAGCTCAGCCCCGAGGGTTGCTGCTTTGCTCATGCTTTGTCCGCTGGAGCCTCAAAGCGAAGACCGATCGAGTTCCTTCGACCTTCAGGTGAACTCCTCCACCAGGTGACTTCCTCTGCTGCGACACACCGCACCCATCCCCAGTCCCCTCCATCTTCCCTTCCACCTCCCAGGTCTCCCTCCTCTCTGGCCTCGAAAAGGTCGGAGCTCGGCTCCCTTCCCTCATCGTCGCTCGGAGCTCCACCACTTTCTCCCTTTGGATTCACCTTATCCCTTGCAGGTCCCCACCATTCCGTCGCAGTCAGCCCAACCCCACCCGCCTCGCTTGGTTCTTCTCATGCAGGAACAACGGCTCGTACGACCTCTAGCAACTCCGCAGACCGTGGAGCACTTTGCCTCTGATTCTGCCGTGCTCAAGCCCGTCGTCCGCTCTATCGAAGCTCCGTTCCACCTTTTTGGCTCCACCCAGCTCTCTCGCCATAGAGCACCTCCACACGATGCTTACACCCTCGACAACCACCATTGTGTGCCGCGCGGACTTCCAGCTCCGGCCACCACACGCCTCACTACCCTCCAGCAGCCACCGGCTTCCCGACGCCTTCAGTGCTCGCGCTCCATGCTCCAGCAGGGCGCGGCTCCCCACGACCGCCTACCGTCGCCTCACGCACGACAGAGTCGCCGCCACGCCGATCCATCGCAGTCGGCCCGCCTTGGGAGCTACGGCCGTAGTAACTCGCCTCTGCCCGACCATCGCCTCGCACGATCATCATCAGACCGTTGGATCGGGCTGTAGCCTTGATCCTACGGCCATCTACCCGCCACTGTTGGATCAAGGGCACATCCTGATCCAACGGCCACGAGACATCCACGTCTCCCCCCTAAGCCTCGAGGCTCGGGTCGACCGAGCCTCTGGTTCGGGCGCCGAACCACAACCCCGCGTCGAACCGCATCTTCGCCACACAAGCTGCAACCTCAGATACCGAGCCTCCAGAGGTACATGCAAGGCACGTGCGAAGGGTGTAAATTGCATAAGTGCCCCCAAGAGTTCCTGATATCGCAGATATAACCCTGCTAGGGGTAAATTACATGGGAACCCTTCTGCCTTTCAGATATTACCGATAAGTCCTCTCAGGACCAATTTGAAAAAAAATAATTATTTTATTTACATTTTAGTCCCTACAATTTCAATTCATCATATCTTTTCCATCTTAACTCCGATTTTATCATATAATATGTCATTTTGAAGCTATTTTCATTCTCTTTCATATTACATCCTTGTGAACAGATCTGAGGTTATTTCTCAGGAATTATTATTTGAAGAGTATTTTGAGCAATATAGGCTTCATCTTGATATATTTGTGTCGTTCTTAAATGAGAAGATCATTGATGTTATTTGTAGGGGATTAAGTGTGAGGACTTTAAAAATATTTGAACCCGTTATATTATTCTGGATATTTTTGAGGATTTAACCTGTGTAGGGGATTCAACTTAATTGGCTATAAATAGTGAGATTGAACTCGAATTATTTGAGAATTGAGTCAGAGAGAATTTTGAGATCAATCAAGGATTATTTTTGATTGCATGCTTATTTGAAATCTCACTACATTTATTTGATCCGTGGTTTTTTTAGAGAATTGATCAATTTATTTGGATTAAAATTTTCATCACAGATCCTACGGTTAATATCTTTTTCTGTGATTTTTAGCATTGCATCATCGTTTTGTCTTTTCATCATCTGACACAACAATTAACTAGCATTTAATTAATTATTTAATTTAATTTAAAACCACGCAACTAAAAATCACCGCTACCTGTGTTCGACCTTGGTAGACTTGCCAAGTAAAAATATTCCACAACATTCAAAGATTGTGGTTTTTGATCGACCGAAATCCGTCTCCTATACTACAATTTCCCTTTATTAAAGAGGTGGATTTCGTGTTCATCACCGACGATGACGTGTCGGGGCTGGTTATCGTTTGTGGGTCTTTTTCATGTAGTAATGGAGCTATCACTCTATATTCGGGTAATAGTGGTATGACAAGTATGTATTTTCTCTTAAAGTGTGATGCTAAAATAGAGTAGCCACTTTGTGCATTATTCATCCATTAAATGTCTTTTTTGCCAGCTTTATGTACAAAATTCTTAGTTTAATTCAGACTCTACTATTGTATCGTTATGTTATATTTGCATTCTTACAATATATAAATGCATGTCATCTTTGGACTTTATTAATGGAATTAGATTTCTAGCATAAACAGTAAAATGCCGTGGAGAAGAAATATAAATGAAAATCTGATTAAAGATGATGGGCAATGGCAAACAAGCATGAAAGAGTGCAACTGAGTGGAAGGGTATTCTGTCAAGATCGACAAATGGCTTCTATTTGGTATTTACTAACATCTAGCTTTGAAGGGGAGGAACTTTTGGTTAGATGCCAACTTCAAAGGATAGAAATGTTCATATGCACAGCTGGACACAACATAAATAAATCCAGAACCACTGCTTCATTTTTTACCAATATATAACATAATGCAAGCATTGTATCTCTAGTGGATGCTACAGTGTACGTATTATCAGGTCTTAAGATAGAGTGAGATTAGTATTTTAGATACACATGCCAAGTGACGATACATTGAAAAAGGGAGGTTCTCATCCTCATATAGTGATATCATGCTACAAAGGACGTCGCAATAGATGACGATGATCGTTCGCAAGACAATGCTCAAGAGGCTTCAAATACAACATCATCAAGCACTTGCTTCGTCAATGCACATGAGGAGTTGGGATGATCGACTTTATGTGTAACTGTGAGGAATAATAGTCACTAATTAACATGATCTAATGCATAGTCATTGAAATATAGAAAAGTCATATCCATTAAAAAGATTACATGGGGCATGTATTACTCTATATTTGTATTATCAAATGCCTTGTATCAAAGGTATAATTGATTATCATAATGAATATATTTAAGACAATAGAGTTTAACAATGTGGGTGACAATAATGATGTATACAAAATGCATAGATTGAAGAAAATTTACGGGAAATACATCACAATTTACATGATTTAAGCATATTCGTAAAGAGGTAAATGCTACCAATGAATTTTATTTTAAACCATATGTAACATAATTTTTTATATTCTCTCACAATATTTGATATAATTGTTATAAACAAATAAACTTGATATATTTGTATTATGTGTAATCCATCCAATGCATGCGTATTTAAGTCAACTCTAGAAAATTTCAATTTTATCCTTATCTGATATGTATATGTGTTTACAACTGTGTTTGTTTTTTTAAGGATAAGGTCATTTTCATATCCATCAATATTTGTATACGTGTCCATATTCATATATACAAACAGATACGAATACGGTAATACATGCATCTCTATCTATATGTGCCCATTGGAGATCTATGTATTTACAAAATATAGGAGAAAACTATTAGAGAGGAAATCTGGTAATGGATCTACGAATCTATTGATGGAGAGATTCATGTATCAAAGATTTCCATGTGAAGCAATATATTGCAACAAAATCTATGTCATCATATTATTAGAAGTTTATAGTTGATATGAAGTGTGACATCGACTTCTACTAGTGCATGATGATTAAATTTGGAAAACTACCCAAATGCAAACTATCAATTTATCCCAGTAAGGAAGCAATGTAGAAAGAGAGGTTGAGAACTTTTTATGATCTTTGTGATAATACTTTAGCTAACATGTTCTACTTCTTTTATTGAAGACCTTTTGTGATAACCCATTGACTGACATATTCTAGCTCGCTCTCTTTTTCTTCTTCTTTTCTTTTCTACTTTTTGAAATGCACATATACTATGCAAGAAATAGCACATACCCGCGCGCACACACACATACACACTTCTTTAATTTTCCAAGAGACTTGCAGCATGTCACGCAGATTTTTAGAAAGAAATACACATAGATGAGGTCAGGACAACAATTATTATAATCCATATTAGAATTCTCAAGACAATGGCTAGCTATATCGATTATCAAAATCCACTTGAATGGGCCCTCGTTTAACATGATAATACTTTGATTCATAGCCTTTGAGTCAATCGTCTCTCTAGCATTCTCAAATGTCAAATTCTCTGCCACAATCAAATTGATACAAAATTGAGGTTTTTTTTTATCAACATCTAGAGTTCATTTGTTGAAGTTCAAAACATGTATATTGGTAAATGGTAAGAAGCTGTAAAGGTAAATAAACACGAGTGCCTATTGATAATTACGTGTCATTAATTAAATATTTTTTGGACTATATTTTGTTAACATTCTCTCCTTTAACATAATAATTTGACTAAGGAGTTCTGAAATTTATCCTGGATCTAGTTTTGTTTGATTTTTTCAAAATGTAATATAAGCTCTAATAAAAACTCCCCTTAACAAAATGAGGGAGTTTTAGTAACTACTTAAAGATTTCTCTTTTCTCCTCCATTCTATTATCAATAAAAAGATGTTAAGAAAGACAACACATATTAGAGAATTAGGGGAACCATGTAAAACCCTAGCGACTATAGTGCGACAACGACTCCCTTTTCCGACCCCTCCCCGGAACCGCCACCACCGCCGCTCCCTCCTCCACCGCCACAACCAAGCCTTTTACCCACCCTTGGCAGGGACCTTCATCACTACCCTTCCCACGCGGTAGATCACCTTGCCCCACAATCTTGGAGGGATGTCTACGCAACCCCTTCCGCACCGCCGCAGAGAAGAAAACTCGATTTTGTTGAACCAACTTTGATGGATGGAGAAAGGGTGGCCCTATTATCTCTTGAAGACACCAGGGACATTGACAAGGTATGGTCAAACTCTCTTGTCTTCTACATACTTGGTAAAAAGCCATACAGGAAACTCCTCTCGACGTTCATAGAGAAAGTTTGGCGCCCGCTGGGGGATCACAAACTTCTAGCACGACAGAACGGTTTCTTCTACCTTCAATTATCCTCTGAAGCAGAATGCCAAAACTCCTTGACGGAGGACCCTGGCTATTCCAGGGAAGATTAATCGTCATGCGATGTTGGGAGGCTAATGGCTCCTGCCTCGAGCGTGATCTCCTCTCAGAAATTCCACTTTGGATCAGACTTCATGGTCTGCCTCTAGGCCACTCTACTGCACCAGTACTTAACAAACTTTGCAGCATCATTGGGATGCCCCTTTTTATGGATTCCATCACTGTGTCTGGGCGGGAGGATGGCCCTTCGCGCTGTTGTGTATCTATTAGTGCAACGACCGAGATACCTCAATACATTCCACTCGTCCTCCCCTCTGGGCGACGCTTGGAGGTGGGAGTGGAACTGGAATGGAAGCCTACAAGATGTGACATATGCATCTGCTTTGGATACGATAGAAACTCGTGCCCTTTCTTCACGAAGCCTACAAATGTAACTCTTGATCCATCGACCAACTTGGTCTCTTATGATGGTGGGACTCATGATATACCGGCGGAAGGTCTTGAACCGCAGCTAACCGAACCCTGCATAGATCACCAGCAGGGCCAAGACCCCGCTACTGAGTGCTTCACTGCTGAGGAGGGAGAGATCCTTGGCAGTACTTCACAATTTGCTGGGGAAGGAGAGTGCCTCGCCGTACTACACAAACTGCTGCCATGGCTCCACAACAACCCAATCAACACCCCACATTTATATTGGGCTCTAGCAGTACACAGGCCCCCTACCAGGGGCATAACACAGAGAACCTCCCTTCATCTTTTAATGGTGGGGTATGGCACAGAACCTCTGCTACACAGCCTGTGATTAATGCTAAAAAAACAGCAAGAAGGATGGCCTCCACACCTTTCCTTGCTACTCCAATTGGACCGAGAACTCTCCTACATCGACCTCCGATTCCCCCACGGAAACAACTCAGCACGAATGCGTCCTCATCCGCCCTGGATCTAAATAGACCTGCTGCAGAAGGGACTCACCCTCAGCCACAGATAGGCGCGGCTGTACAAGCCAACCCAAAATGGGAAATAAGTTCCCACAAGAAGAAAAAGAAGGGCACCTTCAAGCCTCATACTGCCTCAGGTGGGGGCCAATCACCACAACACATCCCAATTTAATGCAGGTTGCATTTAGCAACACGAGAGGCCTGAACAAGGTCTCCAAATGCAAGAAGCTATTACGAGAACTTCGAAGCTCGAACACTGGCATCATTGGTCTGGTGGAGACAAAAATAAGACCGGATAGATGGTCCGCCTTCGCAAAGCTTGTACTTGATGGGTGGTCCTTCACCCACAACGGCACACCACTTGGTAGAATCCTTGTGCTATGGAAGATCGACTCCTAGACGTGCTCCTCTATACAGATGTCTACCCAAATGATAACGCTTCAATGCTCTAACAAGGGTGGCCTTGTTTTCGCCCTGTCAATTGTTTATGGTGCAAACTCAGTCAGTGAATGAAGGGGACTCTGGAATGAATTTGAGGGCCTTTGAAACTCCATAAACGGACCGTGGCTGGTCATCGGGGATTTTAATGTTGTTCGATTTAACAACGAGAAGCGTGGAGGTCCACCTCCGAATGACGCGGCAGTGAATGATTTTAACAACCGCCTAAATAATGTAGGGCTTGATGACCTAGAATCGGCTGGGAACCCATGGACATGGTCAAACTCGGTCATCGGGCAAGGAAGAATAGTGGCACGGCTTGACCGCGTGCTTGTTAATGATACTTGGCGTTGCACTCTCCCTCTTGTTATACTCATATATTCCGTAAACCCATCCTCGGACCACCTTTTCATGATGATTACTTTTGGGGAGCAAACTCCGATGCGTAAGCCATTCCGATATTTCCAATATTGGACTGCGCGTGATGGATACATGGATGTAGTCGCTGCCGCATGGGCAACCCCTACTCATGGCGACCCGGTGAGCAAATTCCAAGCCAAACTCAAAATAGTAAAATGTGCTCTTAAGGCCTGGTCCACTACACATGGGGACGTTCGTAAAGATATGCATGACTTGAATTTCTTTCTGGCTATGGTGAACGAGGCACAATCAATTGAGCCACTTGATCCATATCTCGCTCAACTGCATAAAGACACAACCGACTATATGCTTATCCTTGAAGGGGATGGGGAATCTATGTGGAGGCAGAAGAGCAGAATTAACTGGTTGAAGCTAGGTGATAGAAACACAAGATTCTTTCATATGGAGGCCGGCATACGAAGAGCAAGAAACAATATTCCTTTCCTACTGATGAAACCCAATTTTATCATCTTAATTTCCCATTTTTAACCCCCTTGCTTAAATTTGTGTCAATAAAATCCAGATAATATCCTGTAATTATCAGAGTCTTGAATAAATTAAAAACCACAAAAAAATCACAAAACTAAAATTCGTGGTACTTTTAGCCTTAAAAATACCCTTAAAAATATTTCGAGTCTTTGTTTGATCTCATCTCCAGTTTTGGTCAACACTTGTAGATCTCATCAAGATCTACAACTTTCATGTTTTGAGTTTTCACAAATTCGGCCATCTTGACCTTCATATTTCAAATTCTTGCCCTAAATAATCTGATTGGGCCACGTGGCCCGTTCTGGTGGAGCCACGTGGCCCGCCCTCTTTGTCTCTTCCGCCCCCATCTCCAGCCGTTGGATCTCTTCTTGATCCAACGGCCAGAGTACTTCCACATCCGCTCATTACCCTCAACCGTCAGATTATTTCGCCTTTCATCTCCACCGCCCGTTGCCGCCTCTCCCTCATCACGCCACGTGGCGGCTTGAACACCACTTGATCACGCCCTCAACTTTTTATCACAGCCGCTGCTTCCACACCTCGTGCCTCAGCCATTTGATCAAGCCTGGATCACATCCAAACCGTCTGCCATCGCTTGCACCTTAGCGCGCCACGTGGCGCATCGCTCACTGTTCGATCCTGCCGCCGCGATCTAATCTAAGCCGCTGGTGAGCGCCTTCATCTCGACCGTTGGATCCTGAGATCCAACCGTCGACTCATCGTCCCCTACCTCCGGTCAGCCTCTTTCCCACGTCCTCCAGCTCGCGCACCACCCTCGCCCTTCCTATCTCTCCCGTCGTTCCCGATGACTCCATCACTTTCTAACCACCCCACGACCGAGCCCATTCAACCACGTGCCTCGCGGCCACGACCACCATCCATAAGCCTCCCCCAATCACTCCATATTCGCTCGCAACCCACGTCCTCACCAGCCAAACCACCGTCCTCTCCGCTTCAAATACCCCCCATCCTCCTCCATATCCGGTTGTCCACCTTTATACGGAGGGAGTCCCTGTGATTTTCTCCACTCTTCTTTCCTTGCCTTTATACTTAGGTTATTAATGGACCTATGTACTTGTATTATCTAGTGCTATAAGGACATAGCAAAGTTTAAGTATAGGGGGTATACCGTATATACCGTATACTTACTTTAGCAATAATCTGAAAAATTTGAAAAAATTAAAACTTTTTGGCTAAAGTAAAATTCTTTAGACTAAGAGTACTCAAGTATTTTTCACGGCTTTTCCTATACCATGTTACGCTATTTTGATAAAAATATTTTCGAAAATGATTTTTCCTTGTTTTGAAAAAAATCTTCTGAAAATGTTTTGAAAACTTTTTATTTGTGTGACATGGTTTTGAAAATTTTCTATCTCTTTTCAAGGAAAGTAGAGTCTGATCTGTGTTTTAACTTTCTATTAAAATCCATAAAAATGAGAAAAACCCAAAAATCCTTTAGGAGCCATTAGTGACTACTAAGCCCAATTAAGTAGCAGCGTTCAGTGAGGGTTCGCCCTTAGCAGATTGGATGGTTTAGAGGACATCGCGTAAGGCCCCGTCCTCAAGCAACGGGCTTCGGCCTGTACTTACATCCATACTGGCTGAATGCAGATGCTTAATTGAGTTTAGGCAGTCCTAATATCTCTTGAAGTTAAAAAAAATTTGTGTTTCTGAATGAAGGAGTTAGATTAATCCTCTACTTTTACACTTCCACCCAGGATCTGAAATGATCAAGGAGACTTAGTTTTATGAGGTCTTTGAGATTTTAGGTTAACCAGCCTTAGCCACCAGGGTCATAGACTTAATCATCCACATTTCCCTAGATTTGTAGATTTGCATGTTATATTTTATGCTTAGTCTCAGACCAAAAAGAATATGATCAGCACATCACATGCACGACTGCGATTTTTGATGAGATGAGTTGACTTTTCACTTGAGGGATTGGGATGAGGGAGTCGATTTTGGACTTGATCTAATGATGCTCGAGGATGGGATAAAATCTTTGGAGGCTTCATAAAACCTGAGTGTTGATGAATCCACATTTCATCATCTTTATTCTATCATTTTGGCACCAAAAACCCTAGCAAATGCCCGAAAATACCCTTAAATAGAGTATCTTAGCATTCATGCATGTGCATCCAAACAGTGTATAAATTACTGTAATTAAGGCCAAAATTATAGAATAAATAAAGAAAAGAAAAAGAATAAAATATTGTAAATATTTTATGACCCAAAACCCCCGAGACCTAGGCATCTTGATGAATAGGTCGACAAGGAATAAAGTAGGGGGAGATAAGGTCAGAAATACAGAGAAAATACCTATACATTCCATTCATTCTTTATTCATTTTGGGACCTATTTTTGGTTCCACTTTTTATACATCAAATAAAGAAACTTTGTACATGAAAGTTATAGCTAATTTAATAAAGAAAAATACAAAATTGATTTCACAGAAAAAGAATGTACAGATGAAAAGTTATGGTCTGAATAAGAATCCAAAATCCCAACTTCCCAGACCTGTATCGCACAACTGACAACTCCAAATGCAGTGTACTCACCTTTAATTGTATATAGAATAAAATAATCTATCCAATGGCGGTGGTTTCGCATTTGGCGGAGCTACGGTTTGAAAGTTGAGTTTTGGACCCCTATTGTATAGCTATACTGATTAAAATATTCAATTTATTCTTTATTCATTATTTATTCATTTTTATATTTTTATAATTTTGTAAATATTACTTATAATATATATGTGCATTAAAATTGAAATAAAATGCAAAGAAAAATAGAAACAAAAAAATAATACTTGTATAAAGACTACATAGGTATACTGCATGTACCTATGCCTGTATAAAATACTCTTAGATTTTATTAAATGTACAAAATACATCAATAAAATAAAATAAAAATATATTTATGTGTATAAAAGTATTTTATAATTTTATAAAATTATAAACAAAATTAAAGAAATTAAAATACATAAAATAAAAATAAAATACTAAAATACATAGGTATTATACCTATATAAGGTTAAAAAGGCAACTTGTAAAAATAAATCTCCTAAAAATAATTAAAAATCAAAATAAAATAATACATAAAATTTTAAGTATTTTTTATTTTATAACTTTTATTTAATTCGGCCATTTAGTATTTTAAATAGAATTAATAAAATATTTTTCTAGGGTTTTTCCTGGTTGGTCCACGTGGACCAACCAGGAGGCCAGGACTGTTGACCTAGGTCAACAGTCTGACCTACCCCCTGTAGCCCGTGTCAGGCTCGGTTTTTGAGCCATCTTTGTGGCTTTTTCCCAGCCGATTCTTTCATGTTTTCGTGTTGCATCCTTCTGCAACATTGTTCACCAACCATCTATCTCACTCGCCCAAGCTTAATCTTGGTCTTTGGACCCAAGATTTGCAAGATATTCATTGATCTTTGGACCCCTGTCACCATAGGTCAAACCGCATAAAACCAACCCCCCTACTTTGAATTCAAATCGAGTCCCCTTGGTCCACCCTTCAGCGCCACCTTCGTGCTCCTGAGCTCCTTGGAGGTGACAGCTCCATCGCCAGCTCCTCAGCCAAGGCGTTCGAAGTCGAGGGAGCCTCCACCACCTCCGCCAACAGCCGGCGTCGAGGTACCTTTCTCCCCTCTGGCTCCGGCCATCGAGGGCTCGCCCCGTTCATTTCTTTCTCGCATTCAATTCCTGTTAGCCTTAGGATCAATATCCCCCAAAAAAATCGAAGCTCCATCATCTGATTCGCTAGATCACCCACTTTGGCCGGAGCGCACCTCCGACCCTTCGCCGCCACCTCGTTGCACACATCCCCACGCCTCCGCGAGGCCCAGGCAATTTGCCCTGGGCCTTTTCACCACTTTTTGCAGGTCAAAGACCATTGAACGAACCTGGAGAGCCATTTTGATTCCTCGCCGGAGATACCTGGAGCGTAAAGCTCCGCCGCCTTCGCGCCAGCACCTCGACGCTTCTCCGGCGAATCCGAGCCATCCAGTCCACAGAGGGACCTTCCAGGAGTCTGCAGCTCCATTTTGGGGCCCATCCATTGCCTGAGGAGCGAGATCGGAGTCGGGGAAGTGCGCCTCCGCCGGCCTTTGTCCCTGTTCTTCCTCCTCGCTTCCCCACCGTCTGATCGAGCCGCAGCTCCAGATCGCGCGTCGACCGTCCGATCTTCCACGCCCAGCCACCGTCGGATCTCTTTCTGAGATCTAATCTCAGATGTCGACGCCAACCGTCATCGGACGCCCTCGTGCTGCCACGTGGATAAGTGGCTCGCTCCCCGCCGCTGGATCGCGCATCGCCCCCAGCCGTTGGATTCGCGCCACGTGTCATCGTCGGAGCGCCCGAGCGAGGGTATTTTGCACCCCAACCCTCGCACTTTTTGTATTTAATATTTAGTATTTAAACTTTTGTCTGTAGTGTAAAAGTTTTGTAATATTTGCACAAAGACCCCCGTACTTTCAATATTTGCATTTAGGTCCTCAGCCACGTCACCTCACGTGACCTGTATACGTGAGGTGTGGGCATTTTGCAGAGGAACCCTCGGTCGTTTGTGTATTTTGTTTTAGTCCTAAAACTATCGCAGCACGTGTAAACTTTTTGGATATTTTGCAAGTAGGCCCCTAGGGTTTCGTAATATTACATTTCAGTCCTCGCCAGGCGCGTGCAAGTCACGCGCCCAGGTGGGAAAATTACTAAGAGGCCCAGGCGGCTTTTGTAATTGCATTTTGGTGCTTAACATTGAATATTCAGTGTATATTTTCGTGGAAAATTGCATGTATGCCCCTGGATGTTTGATATATTGCACATATACCCCTGCCAGGACTGTTTAATGTTTGGATGTTTGCTCTAATTATTTGACCTATCATTTTAAGTCCAAAAATTCCACAAAAATAGACTTAAGCTCCTGGATATGTGTACTTTGACGCCACATTTTAGTTTTTGATTTTATCTTATTTTTATATTTATTAAAAATCAAAAACTTTCTTTTTGTGTACTGTCTAGCTTAGAAAATACCAAAAAAATATTAAAACACCTCAAAAAATTCCAAAAAAATTACCTAGTGTCTATTTTATCCTATTTCAGTGTCAGTCCAAAAATCATTAAAAATCTCAAAAGAAAAACACTAAAAATTCAAAAACACTCAAAAACTTCAAAAAAATATATAAAATAGTAGAAAAATCCAAAAATCACAAACTCAACTTCTGTTTGTTCTTTGTTTTGTTCTTTTTATTTGAAAAATAGTGTGAAAATTTTTAGCTACTGGCTGGTATTTTTAAATCTCATTTTACCCTCAGCCAGCATTATTTCCACTGTTTTCCTTTATTTCAGTATTTAAAAAAAAATCAAAAACACTTTGAAAAACCTCCAAAAATCACAAAAACAGTAAAAAATCCTAAAAAGACTAAAAACATTTAATTTCTGAATTTTTGGTGATTTTTACTTAGTTTTATAAATATTTCACCTTGCCTTTTAGCACATTGTTTTTACTTTCCAATATTGAAAAAGAAATAAAAAAATATAAAGTATAAAATATAAAAATCAGAAAATCAAAAATCAAAATACAAAATTAAAAATTAAATTAAAAAAATTAAAAATTAAAAACCCACAAAATTTATCTGCTTGCTTGCTTAGTGTAGACACTTATCACACACACACACTTTAGCACATTCTGTGAATTACCCTGCTTGCTCCCTGTGTTCGAACTCTCTGCATACTTGACACTATACACCATTTGTGCAGAGTTAAAAATAAATTTGACTCCACATTTGCTTGTCATTGTTTGATATTTGATTGTGGGTTCATTGTTGATTAATCACATTTTATTGTGGGTCGCCACAGCGACGTATTTAGACCCTCGATAAAGTGTGGTTATCAAGTGTCAGCAAATATTTAGCCAGTATGAGAACTTGGTTCTTATACTAATCTCTTGACATTGACCTAAGTGCCAGGGTGTGAAATAAATAAAAAATGTTGATCAGTGTGCGGCAACTCTTGGTAAAAGCAGTGGAGCTAGCCAAAAATTATACAAGTCAATGAAATTTCAAAGAAAAGGCTCTCATTCCACAAAGTCAAATATCAAAGAGCTTCCACCAAAGGCGAGCACCACCAAACTTTTCAAAGTGTCCACTTGGACCACCGCTATTAGGACCAGGAGCCGGGCTTGCACCAAAAAAGGGCTCTGCATCGTAAATGCTACAAGTCTGGGTGTAGAAGGTACGATAGGTACTCAAAAGAGACACACCCCGGTGTACTCCCAGGAAAACAAGTGCAGACGGCTCCAACTTCTCTTGATGGACGCACTGATCAACACCAAAAAATGTGTTGTGTAAAAGGCACTAGAGAGAATCCTTGTTCCAATGAGAGGGAGAGAAGAAATAACACAATCCCATGCCCTCCATTACTGGCCTTCCATCTACATTTTCTAAGTCTGACAACTAAAGAGACGATGGACTGGATGCAAGACTTGATTTATTCCCTACTGCTGAGGATTGAGTCCTTAGGAGATTTTCTCAGACCATGACTTTTGGGTGACGATTTGACTTTACTCTCGAAATTGCAGTCAACACTAAAGTTCATATCCTTAGTATATTGTACATTAGAGAGAGTCTGGAAAATTAGAGGAATTGGGTGCCTCCTGATTAAGGCTGGGTTGAACTCTAGAATTTCGGACCTCTAAAGTTGAGTCGACTTGAACAAATTGGATCATGTACTCACATGCACAAGGGGGTTAATCCAGCTTAGTCATTCTCTTTGATGCTCGGGGACGAGCATAGTTTAAGTATAGGGGGGTGATGAAACCCAATTTCATCATCTTAATTTTCCATTTTTAACCCCCTTGCTTAAATTTGTGTCAATAAAATCCAGATAATGTCCTGTAATTATCAGAGTCTTGAATAAATTAAAAACCACAAAAAAATCACAAAACTAAAATTCGTGGTATTTTTAGCCTTAAAAATACCCTTAAAAATATTTCGAGTTTTTGTTTAATCTCATCTTCAGTTTTGGTCAACATGAAGTTTGTAGATCTCATCAAGATCTACAACTTTCATGTTTTGAGTTTTCTCAAATTCGTCCATCTTGACCTTCATATTTCAAATTCTTTCCCTGAATAATCTGATTGGGCCACGTGGCCCGTTCTGGTGGAGCCACGTGGCCCGCCCTCTTTTTCTATTCCGCCCCCATCTCCAGCCGTTGGATCTCTTCTTGATCCAACGGCCAGAGTACTTCCACATCCGCTCATTACCCTCAACCGTCTGATCATTTCGCCTTTCATCACCACCACCCGTTGCCGCCTCTCCCTCATCACGCCACGTGGCGGCTTGAACACCACTTGATCACGCCCTCAACTTTCTATCAAAACCGCTGCTTCCACACCTCGCGCCTCAACCATTTGATCAAGCCTGGATCACATCCAAGCCGTCCGCCATCGCTTGCACCTTAGCGCGCCACGTGGCATGTCGCTCGCTGTTCGATCCTGCCGCCACGATCTAATCTAAGCCGCTGGTGAGCGCCTTCATCTCGACCGTTGGATCCTGATATCCAACGGTCGACTCGTCGTCCCCTACCTCCGGTCAGCCTCTTTCCCACGTCCTCCAGCTCGCGCACCACCCTCGCCCTTCCTATTTCTCTTGCCGTTCCCAATGACTCACATCACTTTCTAACCACCCCACGACCGAGCCCATTCAACCACGTTCCTCGCGGCCACGACCACCATCCATGAGCCTCCCCAATCACTCCATATTCGCCTCGCAACCCACATCCTCTCCACTTCAAATACCCCCCATCCTCCTCCATATCTGGTTGTCCACCTTTATATGGAGGGAGGCCCAGCCCTCCGCCATCTTCCTGTGACAGGGGGAGATGGCGGATCGAGCGATGACGACCTGCTCTTCTGGTGATGACCCTCCACCGACCACGGCGGTGCTGCGGAGCTCCAAGCTCGCTCGAGCTGCCCCGCGTAGCTGATGGGGTCCAGCGAAGACCAGAGCTCCACCTTGGAGCTCGCGCACAAGCTCTACCTCCATCTCCGACCAGGTAAGCCTTCTGATCCCCTTTTGTATTTTTTATTTAATTTTTCTTAATTTTGTAGGTCGCTTCACCCATCTCCGACTCCCGTTGATCACTCCCCGAGCTCCGCCGCGCATCCCCCTTCCACGTGCATCGCTCCGTTCATCTTCTTCTTCTTCACAACCCCATAGCACCCCATTCACCTCATCCGCCCTCCACGGTGGAGGAGCTCAGAGCTTCCACTCTCTTCGCCCATCGAAAGCTCCCATTCCACTCACACACACTTCACCTATCTGCTTCGGCTACATACTAACTACTGCAGGCGCTCAAGACTTCGACCTCCTCTCCAGCCATCGACGAGGCTTCATCGACAGGAGACATACTTCGACCTCAGGCCACCTCTGAGATTCAGCCGTCTTCGCGATGACCTCAGGACTATTCTCAGACTCTCCGCGAGCAAGGAGGACGGGGGAGTCATTCGGGGGCCTTCGCCGGAGTCCGGAGTTCGCCGCCAGCCTTTGGCTGAGGAAGATAGTACATGCACCGTTGGATGTTCCACCTTGGAGCATTCAACGGTTCTGATGCAGCCACGTAGCCCCTGAACGACATCTACAGGTGCCGTTGGATCTCCATGATCGGATGGCCTCCAATCGTCCACGCGTCATCAACTGGGCATCCCCGAGCCTAAGCACCGAGCCTCCGCACCGAGCCTACACCGAACCTGTCTGAAGTTCCGAGCCTCATCCGAGCCAAGCCGACGCAGTCTGATCCTCTGTCGCGCCCGAGCCTTCGCCCGAGCCTGGATGGCACGTGCCTGACACGTGCGTATCTGGGCAAATTGCAGAAATGCCCACCGAAGTTCTTCAATTTGCATCCAGGTCCAGATCAAGTGCAGCTTACGCGTATCTTGGGCTTTTTGCATTAATACCCTCAAGGGTTTTCAAATTTGCAAAAATGCCCCTGTATGTGTGGATTATTCATAGGGAAGGTCCCGATCTTTTTCGTTATTACATTTTAGTCCCTCCCAGGGACCTGTCTGCAATTTTAGTTCATGTTTTCTTTCAGTTATGCCCCTGTCTTCTTTATTGTATATCTTGAGCATCATATTTCCGTTTTAGCTGATTTTAGTTTCATTTCGAAGCTCGTTTGATGATCTTTCTAATGGCATGCTTAATTATTATTTTGGACTCAAAGATTTTCATTGTATTATTTTAGAAGTCATGTGTCTCTTCGAGCTCCTTGATCGAACGGTCAGGAACACGCCACGTCACCCACGTCCCGCAGCCGTAGGATCAGGCGGATCCTACGCATCTGAGCAAGCCACATCACCGTTTCCCCTGCGCTCCAGATGCCGTTGGATCCATCTAGATCCAACGGTCATTTATCTTCCACGCCTTCGTCTCATGAGCGAACCACATCAGTTGATCTTCATCAGATCCCACAGATCCAGACACGCTACGCACCAGCATCCAGCTACCGTTTTAGATTTTCACTTGATCCACGGTCCAGATCGAGCCACATCGCCCGATCTGAGCCTCTTCCCAGACCACTAGGCTCGGATCCCCCGAAGCTACTCCGAGCCAGGTCCGAGCCTCCAGAGCCTCCCGAACCTTGATCCGAGCCTCCGAAGACCACCGAGCCTGGGACCCCCACATGATCTGCATGTGCGGCCTGGGCAATTTGCAGCGAGGTCCCTGAAGGTTTCCATATTTGCATTTCAGTCTCTGCTAGGGGACTCCATGTGAGGAACACGTGTTTTGCGGGAAAATTGCATCCACCCCCTCAGCATTATAGGTAATTGCATATTGGTCCTTGTCAGCATGTTTTACATCTATCAATTTTATTTCCTGTAATTGCATTTAGGCCCCTGTCTTTGCACGCATATTTAGGCTCTCATTTTAATTCATTTTTCAATTTTGAAAATTGCATTGTGTGTAGCTTACTTTGTCCTCCTTCATATGCGACACTTGGAACATTTTTGTAAGATCAGTGAATTTTTCTAATAGTTAATTGGTGGAATTTTGTTATATTTTGCCCATTTATGCCTTTTAATTTGTAGTAATTTCTCTGTGACTCCAAAAATCACCAAAAATTCACACTAAACCTAGGATAATTAAGTTTACATTGTGTAAAAATTTCATCTTATTTGCACGCATCCGAGGCCTGAATAAATCATTTAGTGATTTTCTTAATTAATTTTTAATAGGTTCATTTCACATAGAAATTTAGGTTTATTAATTTTCCTGGATCCTTCACACTTAGATCTATCTAGGATAATTTTTATATCTGAAAATATTGTGATTTGATATTTATTAAAATTAATTTAGTTAAAATCACCTTGCATTCATTTTCAATTCACAGTAAATTTATTTAGTGTCAGAAAAATCCAAAAAATTAGTGTAACTTTATTTCATTGCATTTCATCATCTGGCCAAGTTTCATAATTTTTGGACATGATTTGATCACTTATCTGATTTAACTTGTAAACTGGCTTGATTGTGCATGTGTCTTTTCCTTCTTGCATAAGAAAATCGAAAAAAGACCAAAAAAACCATTCCCAGAAAATCAAACCTTGGAATTTGCTTAAAATCTACCTATGGAGACAGCTGCCTCCCTGAGTTCGACCTTGGGCTTGCCCAAGTAAAAAAAATTACCGCTCGAAATTAATTGATCTTAAATTGAAAGTGGTTTTTGATTAGCTCTTATTATCCGACTGCAATGAACGAAAACACATTAATTTGATCATTAATTTGATTAAATTAACAAGGGTAGTCAGACGCTGTTCATGGCTGTGTTAGGACAAAGAAAAGATGGAATCCCGTATGTTATTCACCACACAAGCAATGTTTTAGACCATGCTCAGAAAAATTACACTGTGACCGAAAAGGAAATGCTTGATGTAGTCTTTGCCTTGGAAAAATTCCGATATATACATCTAGGATCTAAGGTGAAAGTTTACATAGATCATTTTGTCTTTCGATACTTAATGACGAAAAGAGATGCAAAAGCGCGACTCCTTAGATGGATAGTATTGCTTCAAGAATTTGATTTGGAGATTAAAGACAAACCTGGGATTAAGAATGTCGTGGCTGATCATTTATCACAGATCGAACATAACAAAATCCCTGAGTCTGAATCCATCCGTGAAACCTTCCCAGACGAGTCAATTTCTGCTATTGACTCACTCCCATGGTATGCCGATATGGTGAACTATCTCATCTCCAAGAAAGTTCCTCAAGGTTGGCCCAAGAATAGAATCCGACTCATGTCGGAAGCCAGACACTACCATTGGGAGGATCCGTTCCTTTTCTTTGAAGGACCGGACTGCATATAGAGAAGATGTATTCCTCAAGAGGAATACCAAAGCATCCTCAATCTCTGCCATACCTTGGAGGCAGGAGGACATCATTATGGGAAGAGGATAGCTGAAAAGATACTACAATGTGGATTTTACTGGCCGACCTTGTTTAAAGATGCCTACAATTTTGTCATGACATGCTCGATCTGTCAGAGAATGGGAGGGACCTCAAATAAGTGTCAAAAAAATCCCAAAGTCTAATTTCACATCTGACGGACTTAAACATGCATATCTCCCTCATACAATGTCCGATTTTGGTCTACTCACTTTTAAAGTACTCCATTTTTAAATACCTTCAAAACAAGATCAATTTCATAAATTCGGAGCTCATATGTGAAAGTTGGGTTTTGGGTCTCTTTTGCGTTTTTTAAACTTTTTGCAATTTTTTACCTGAGTTTTTATGTATATAATTAATCATTTTAATTTTATTTCTTCTTCATTTGTATTCTTTGATGAAAGTTTTATTAAGCCACACAAAAATTCAAATCTAGATCACGACTGAAATCGAAGAAACTGACTGAGTCCAAGTGTCGTTGTGAGCATGTACAAAAATCTCGTATATGTACTTGTATTTTATTTCCCTATTTTATTATTTTAATAAATATAAAAAAATTAGATTATTGTGTAATTAATTTTCTTATATTTTATCGTATTTTTCTGTAATTTTTATCCTCCTTTAAAACCACCAAAAAATAGCAAAATCACAAAAAGCCAGTTTTCTATACACATGGAGAACCACCAAAAAGTCCACTTCACTTAGATGACCTCTTTTGCTCACGAGTCCTCATGAAAGTTGTAGATCTCATCGAAACAAACAACTTTCATGAAGGAAATTTTTCGATCCGAGGTCTCCTTCTATTTCTTTTCTAATTTTCTTAATCTTTTTATTTTGAAAATTTTTAGGGGTGACACGTGGCAGCCCCTGGGCGTGCCACATGGCACCCATGTTCCATTCTCTCTCTTGCCACCCCGAGTCACATGCCTAACACGTGACCCCCCTTCCCCTTCCTGCAGCCGTTCCCGCGCCTCCCCCCTCCTCGCGAAATGCCAGCGCCTCCCTCGACTCCTCCACGTCAATTACCAACTCTTTATCTCCGCCGTTACTTGCCATCACCGCTCCTCTCTCACGTAACACAGACCTTCTCTTACTCCTCCTATAAAGTGCAGCTAAGACCGACCATCTCCCCCATCTGACCAATTCACACAACGCAAGGGCGGCGCCTCTCCGGTGGTGACAACACCTAGCAGAGCCCCCCTTCATTCGTGGCGAGATCTGAGGTCAAGGACATCGTAGCAGCTCAGCCCCGAGGGTTGCTGCTTTGCTCATGCTTTATCCGCTGGAGCCTCAAAGCGAAGACCGGTCGAGGTCCTTCAACCTTCAGGTGAACTCCTCCACCAGGTGACTTCCTCTGCTACCACACACCGCACCCATCCCCAGTCCCCTCCATCTTCCCTTCCACCTCCTAGGTCTCCCTCCTCTCCGGCCTCGAAAAGGTCGGAGCTCGACTCCCTTCCCTCATCGCTGCTCGGAGCTCCACCCCTTTCTCCCTTTGGATTCACCTTATCCCTTGCAGGTCCCCACCATTCCCTCGCAATCATCCCAACTCCACCTGCCTCGCTTGGTTCTTCTCATGCAGGAACAACGGCTCGTACAACCTCTAGCAACTCCGCAGACCGTGGAGCACTTTGCCTCTGATTCTGCCGTGCTTAAGCCCGCCGTCCGCTCTATCGAAGCTCCGTTCCACCTTTTTGGCTCCACCCAGCTTTCTCGCCATAGAGCACCTCCACGCGACGCTTACACCCTCGACAACCACCGTCGTGTGCCGCGCGGACTTCCAGCTCCAGCCACCACACGCCTCACTACCCTCCAGCAGCCATCGACTGCCCGACGCCTTCAGTGCTCGCGCTCCATGCTCCAGCAGGGCGCGACTCCCCACGACGGCCTATTGTCTCCTCCACAGTAGAGTCGCCGCCACGCCGATCCATCGCAGTCGGTCCGCCTTGGGAGCTACGGCCGTAGCAACTCGCCTCTGCCCGACCATCGCCTCGCACGATCATCATCGGACCGTTGGATCGGGATGTAGCCTTGATCCTACGACCATCTACCCGCCACTGTTGGATCAAGGGCACATCCTGATCCAACGGCCACGAGACATCCATGTCTCCCCCCTAAGCCTCGAGGCTCGGGTCGACCGAGCCTCTGGTTCGGGCGCCGAACCACAACCCCGCGTCGAACCGTAGCTTCGCCACACAAGCTGCAACCTCGGATACCGAGCCTCTAAAGGTATGTGCAAGGCACATGCGAAGGGTGTAAATTGCATAAGTGCCCCCAAGAGTTCCTGATATCGTAGATATACCCCCGCTAGGGGTAAATTACATGGGAACCCTTCTGCCTTTCGGATATTACCGATAAGTCCTCTCGGGACCAATTTGAAAAAAAATAATTATTTTATTTACATTTTAGTCCATGTAATTTCAATTCATCATATCTTTTCCATCTTAACTCCGATTTTAGCATATAATATGTCATTTTGAAGCTATTTTCATGCTCTTTCATATTACATCCTTGTGAACAGATCTGAGGCTATTTCTCAGGAATTATTATTTGAAGAGTATTTTGAGTAATACATGCTTCATCTTGATATATTTGTGTTGTTCTTAAATGAGAAGATCATTGATGTTATTTGTAGGGGATTAAGTGTGAGGACTTTAAAAATATTTGATCCCTTTATATTATTCTGGATATTTTTAAGGATTTAACCTGTGCAGGGGATTCAACTTAATTGGCTATAAATAGTGAGATTGAACTCGAATTATTTGAGATTTGAGTCAGAGAGATTTTTGAGATCAATCAAGGATTATTTTTGATTGCATGCTTATTTGAAATCTCACTACATTTATTCGATCCGTGGTTTTTTTAGAGAATTGATCAATTTATTTGGATTAAAATTTTCATCACAGATCCTGCGCTTAATATCTTTCTCTGTGATTTTTAGCATTGCATCATCGTTTTGTCTTTTCATCATCTGACACAACAATTAACTAGCATTTAATTAATTAATTAATTTAATGTAAAACCACGCAATTAAAAAACACCGTTCCCTGTGTTCGACCTTGGTAGACTTGCCAAGTAAAAATATTCCACAACATTCAAACATTGTGGTTTTTGATCGACCGAAATCCGTCTCCTATACTACAATTTCCCTTTATTAAAGAGGTGGATTTCGTGTTCATCACCGACGATGACGTGTCGGGGCTGGTTATCGTTTGTGGGTCCTTTTCATGTAGTAATGGAGCTATCACTCTATATTCGGGTAATAGTGGTATGACAAGTATGTATTTTTTCTCTTAAAGTGTGATGCTAAAATAGAGTAGCCACTTTGTGTAATAGTCATCCATTAAATGTCTTATTTGTCAGCTTTATGTACAAAATTCTTAGTTTAATTCGGACTCTACTATTGTATCGTTATGTTATATTTGCATTCTTACAATATCTAAATGCATGCCATCTTTGGACTTTATTAATGGAATTAGATTCTAGCATAAACAGGAAAATGCCGTGGAGAAGAAATATAAATGAAAATCTGATTAAAGATGATGGGCAATGGCAAACAAGCATGAAAGAGTGCAACTGAGTGGAAGGGTATTCTGTCAAGATCGACAAATGGCTTCTATTTGGTATTTACTAACATCTAGCTTTGAAGGGGAGGAACTTTTGGTTAGATGCCAACTTCAAAGGATAGAAATGTTCATATGCACAGCTGGACACAACATAAATAAATCCAGAACCACTGCTTCATTTTTTACCAATATATAACATAATGCAAGCATTGTATCTCTAGTGGATGCTACAGTGTACGTATTATCAGGTCTTAAGATAGAGTGAGATTAGTATTTTAGATACACATGCCAAGTGACGATACATTGAAAAAGGGAGGTTCTCATCCTCATATAGTGATATCATGCTACAAAGGACGTCGCAATAGATGACGATGATCGTTCGCAAGACAATGCTCAAGAGGCTTCAAATACAACATCATCAAGCACTTGCTTCGTCAATGCACATGAGGAGTTGGGATGATCGACTTTATGTGTAACTGTGAGGAATAATAGTCACTAATTAACATGATCTAATGCATAGTCATTGAAATATAGAAAAGTCATATCCATTAAAAAGATTACATGGGGCATGTATTACTCTATATTTGTATTATCAAATGCCTTGTATCAAAGGTATAATTGATTATCATAATGAATATATTTAAGACAATAGAGTTTAACAATGTGGGTGACAATAATGATGTATACAAAATGCATAGACCGAAGAAAATTTACGGGAAATACATCACAATCTACATGATTTAAGCATATTCGTAAAAGAGGTAAATGCTACGATCGAATTTTATTTTAAACCATATGTAACATAATTTTTTATGTTCTCTCACAATATTTTATATAATTGTTATAAACAAACAAACTTGATATATTTATATTATGTGTAATCCACCCAATGCATGCGTATTTAAGTCAACTCTAGAAAATTTCAATTTTATCCTTGTCTGATATGTATATGTGTTTAAAACTGTGTTTGTTTTTTTAAGGATAAGGTCATTTTCATATCCATCAATATTTGTATACGTGTCCATATTCATATATACATACAGATACGAATATGGTAATACATGCATCTCTATCTATATGTGCCCATTGGAGATCTATGGATTTACAAAATACAGGAGAAAACTATTAGAGCGGAAATCTGGTAATGGATCTACGAATCTATTGATGGAGAGATTCATGTATCAAAGATTTCCATGTGAAGCAAGATATTGCAACAAAATCTATGTCATCATATTATTAGAAGTTTATAGTTGATATGAAGTGTGACATCGACTTCTACTAGTGCATGATGATTAAATTTGGAAAACTACCCAAATGCAAACTATCAATTTGTCCCAGTAAGGAAACAATGTAGAAAGAGAGGTTGAGAACTTTTTATGGTCTTTGTGATAATACTTTAGCTAACATGTTCTACTTCTTTTATTGAAGATCTTTTGTGATAACCCATTGACTGACATATTCTAGCTCGCTCTCTTTTTCTTCTTCTTTTCTTTTCTATTTTTTGAAATACTATGCAAAAAATTGCACATACCCGCGCACACACACATACACACTTCTTTAATTTTCCAAGAGACCTGCAGCATGTCATGCCGATTTTTAGAAAGAAATACACAGAGATGAGGTCAGGACAACAATTATTATAATCCAGATTAGAATTCTCAAGACAATGGTTAGCTATCCTGAATGCGATTCTCCAAACCCATAAATGTAAAAAAGATCGATTATAAAAATCCACTTGAATGGGCCCTCATTTAACATGATAATACTTTGATTCGTAGCCTTTGATTCAATCGCCTCTCTAGCATTCTCAAATGTCAAATTCTCCGCCACAATCAAATTGATACAAAAATTGAGGCTTTTTTTATCAACATCTAGAGTTCATTTCTTGAAGTTCAAAACATGTATATTGGTCAATGGTAAGAAGCTGTAAAGGTAAATAAACACGAGTGCCTATTGATAATTACGTGTCATTAATTAAATATTGTTTGGACTATATTTTGTTAACATTCTCTCCTTTGACATAATAATTTGACTAAGGAGTTTTGAAAATTATCCTGGATCTAGTTTTGTTTGATTTTTTCAAAATGTAATACAAGCTCTAATAAAAACTCCCCTTAACAAAATGAGGGAGTTTTAGTAACTACTTAAACATTTCTCTCTTCTCCTCCATTCTGTTATAAATAAAAAGATGTTAAGAAAGACTTAACAAATATTAGACAATCAATGTCAAACACATGAAGAGAAAAACAATAGAATCATGCTCAGCTAAAAGCGAACTATTGTGATGTCACTGAATTTCTGGTATTATAAAAGTCTCAAATCACATTCAATATTATACCAGAACCATCACTTATCGAACTTTCTAGATGCCGAAGTACACACCATTTTGAGTCTGGACAAGAGGATACATGCGTTTTAGTGAACTGCAACATTGTAATGCAAGGAAAAGAGGTTTTATGTAATGGAGATTCCTTCCACTCAAAATTGAGAGAAAAATGGTTTGACTTGCCTTGGAATCACCCTCACTTCCTCTATAAAATCTCCCCTCCCCCAAATGAGCTCCCTCTTCCCCATTATAATATTTGGATCTATAACTCCCTTGGTCTCGTCTCCCCTTCTTTGTAAAGCTAAGGAAGATATGGTGTCGGCACCTCCACCGCAAGCTTCACGATAATGAGAGGAAAAGAAGCATCACCACAAAGGGAAGGCACCTCTCCATCCGGATTCTTGATTGGACTGATTTTTTTGTGTATGCGGATCAAAGACATGCGTCCGATTCTCACGTGTAGATAACATATTCAAATATTTCTCTCATTTAATTTTTATGTATTTTAGAAATAATGGAGGCAATCGGATTTTAGAAAGGATGAATGCTCAATTTTCATCCTCTCTCAAGATGGTAATTTATGTTGAGGTATCGGGATTCATTTGTAGTCGGAGCAGTTATATAAATTTTAAGATTAATGTAAATAGATGCATGCTGGTTAGTTGAGGCTACACATAAAACATGGGTCATAGACTTCTTATAAGAGCAAGACGACTCATCACAAAAATGATAGAAAAATATCTCTTTTAAAGATAAAGAATCAAATACAATGCAAAATCACGAGAATTTTGAGTGAGATTTCGTTGAAATATCTTCAATATGGAGCAATATATGGACAATATTTCGAAAAATTTGAATGACTATGTTTTCGATAACAGGAAGCTAGTACAATCGAAATTTGTGATTGAAATTTGACGATAGGTGATGCTATGACTAAGGCGAGATTGAAACATATGATATTGAATAAGGATGAAGAAAGAATGAATATGATCCACTCTTCCTTCTTGTATGGTTAGTATGAGAGATTAGTAAGGATAAATATCATAGCATGATATATAGTGATTGACGTGACCATAATGAGTTCACTGTATCCCTTGTTTACTTCTTTTAGATAAAGTCATTCTATTTTAAGATTGTTCCTCCTCCAAATGCTGAGGCAAAAAAGAACGAGTAGAAGATACACATGATGCGATAAGATAATTTCACCATCAAATGCTTTTAGCAAATGTCAAAACAAAACGAAAACCCTTACCACTTTCATATAAATATAATTGTTTCCACCGCAAAGTCACATTAACATATGCTAACAATGACATCAATATATTTTTTCTTTTTGATCGTGCTAAACAAAAAGTTAATTTCCAGTAATTCCTCGGAAGAATTCCAATCAACATCTTTACTGGGATAAATGATGCATTGGAACTCCACATATCATTAATAATAAACATCGTCTCTTTTTAGACAATTACACAGATACCCCTTAGATACCGCTTTGTGTCTATGCGCCCATATGTTTCTATCCATCCCGTAAGTTAATCATGCTCTGATCTTGGTTATCAAACATTCTCCAGTGCACGTAGTGGATGAAGTACACATAAACTTAAATGAAAAATAAGAAAAATATAATACCCACAATCTAGAATCATAAATCAATTGCTAATACGGATATAATTACAATTGCTAAGGTTAAAAGTATTGAATCTTTTTATTTTATTTATATAGCATCATCCTGGTGTTACAATACCTCATCTTTAAAGGGATATGAATGTATAATGTATATACAAGAAGTAAGGTCATTTCTATAATACTGTATGTTTCCAGGGGCATTTGCAAAATGCCACTCACTAATATCCCACACTAACGAAGAGAATCATAGGATTGTTTCCATCGTCTTCCACATCACCTAATCCATCCAGGACCCACGACAGCCGTCCGATCCACGTTCCAGCCTCTTACGTTTCACCACGTCGCCACGTCGGCGGGTTGGTGAACGCAAAACGCCAAGTCAGCACTGTCGTCCCTCCAGCACCTTCCCTTCCATGCTCCCACCACCACCTACCCAAACCAAACCACACCGGATCCCCCATATACCCTCGCGCAATCCCCCTTTAACTACTATCTAAGGAGGGTATTCCCGTAAATTAACACCAACCTCGTCCTCGTCAAATGCCACCTCCGCCGCCGCTTCGGTCCCAATTTCTAGGGACCGGTTGATGCGATTTTCTAGGGTTTCGGTCGAGGGATCGGGAGATTGAGCTGTTCCTGGTCTTCGATCGGATCGGAATGGAGGCGACTGGAGCCCTGAGATTGGATCCGTGCGGGTGGAATTGCTACCGAAAGGGCGGCGGAAAGAGGAGCAGTTTGGTGGGTGGGAAGAGGACCTCTGGGGCGGAGAAGGCCTCGCGGAAGGTCGATTTCGCGGGGTTGAGGTTGAGAGGTGGATTTGGTTCGCGGAGGGACGGGGTTGTGCGGAGGGTTTGCTGTTCTTATAGGAAATCTGAGGGTATGAATTTTGTTTCATGTTTTAATTCGTAATCGGTGCACGTTGTGTGATTCATGTTTCTGTTGGAGAGATACTGCAAAAATCGAATTTGTATGCAGTAGACGTTTGAACGACGTGAACCCATCACCTGAAATTTTCCTCTAATGCGCAAATCGTAAAAGAAACCTTTGTCATTATATGTATCAGAATTTTGTATTCAGTGTCAATTTCGATTGCGATTGCTAATTCCGAGTTGCATATGTTTTGATTTTTTATTCAGCGGTAGAGACTGATCGTTCTCGCATCCCTATAGACGAAGACCTCGTTTTAAAGGTTGGTCATTTTTAGTGTACTGTTCTATATATATTACGTTTTTAAAAGAAGGAAAAGTACATTATGAACATTTCTTTCTACTCTCTTCACTTTACCGATTTGATTGAAGATTTTTGTCTGGGTTGGACAGTTCCATAAACTTGCTTAGAGGCAGAACAGATAAATACACCAAAGTGCTGTCCCATACCGTACCAACAGTTTCCAGGGAGTCGCATGAAGTTTCCTAGTGGGGTATTGTTGTCTAGAAGTACGCCTAAATTCTGGTCACGTCCACCTTGTTCTTCCGCTCCCAACAACCAAGTTGTGTAAAATGTTGTCGGACATTTATTCTTCCAAATATATGTTGCTTTATTTTCCTGTCACATATGGGGTCCCAGGTGATCTTACAGTCATGACTGTGTTTGTGGATTGCTTTAATAGCGCTGAGAGTTTCTCAAGGTACATTATGGCAAAATGTAGAATGACGGCTCATCTCACTTTCATACGCTGCCCCAAACTACATCCACCTATTCCATCTTGAAGCTTATAGATATTGTTAAGTGTTAACCAATGATTAAACTAACACAAGAATTCACCCTTTGAATTGTAGTCATTTTTGTACAAAAATAGGGTTTCATTCATGTTTTTCATTTATCAAAGTATTGCTTCATAGAATCTGATTATTTACTCAACTGCAGAGAAAGGCAGCATCAGTGGCACACTACTTAAGAGGACGGTGCATATATCTTGTTGGTCAGTTTTATTATCTTTTGCAGCAACAAATTATTCATGATAGGGCTGCATGATTTATTCCTTTTACGGCTATATGGGCCTGGGCCACTCCCTATTATTTCAAAAGAACGAACACACTTTTTGTTGGTGAAAGTCATTCACTTTTGCAGGGTTTGCATTTAGCTATTGAATTGTTACTCTTTCTATGTTACCTACTGCAATTTCATCTTTCATCCTAGCTCAGATAACCTAGCCACGTATTTACATGTTCTAATGGGACAACGCATTGACATACAGAATTACTGGAAATTCAATGTAATAACTGCAGGAATGATGGGATCTGGGAAGTCGACAATTGGGAAAATATTGTCAGAAGCATTAGGATATTCTTTCTTTGACAGGTTTGATGATAAGCATCATATTGAAATTCCTCATCTAAAAAAGTGCTTCATGTGAGATTTTCTTTTATCACATCTTTTTTCCAATGAGCATGTCGTTTTATATTGCAGTGATACATTGATTGAGAAGGCTGTTGGTGGTGTTTCGGTAGCTCAGATTTTCGTGCAACATAGTGAAGCATTCTTTAGAGACAATGAGGTGATGGTCCAAAAAGGTCATTTTTCTACTCTATCTTGAAGTGTCAAGGGCTATACAAATTATAGAGCATGGAGGTTTTGGCACCTGCATGCCCCCCTTCATGGTCTGTGCGATTTTTCGGTCCAGTAAAAGAAATTAAGTTCTGATTCCTTGGATTATTTAATAATATTTTTAAAATTACGCATGCATGGAATCACTTACGGTCTTTGAAAGGAGTATACATTCCCTAAAAAGTTAAAATTACATTAGTGTTAAGCACTTGACTGTCTTATAGTGAGATCCTAATTGTGCATACTCATCCACATTTCATATCTTTTCAAATACATTTGAAAACTCTACATTTTTAATGTTTTACAATTTTAATTGTTATTAGCAAACTCTTGAAATATCTCATCGTTAATTTCTGGTGCATAGTGTAATCAGACTCCTGTATTGTGTATTTCGCTCCAGGTTGCTGCTAAATAAACTTCTGATCATGATACTCTCTTAAGTTTTGATATACAGCACAAATGTTTCTCTCAGTTGTTCTACCTGTTATTTACATTTCCATCTGCAGACTAAGGTGTTGCAAGACCTGTCCTTGATGCAGCACTTAGTCGTTGCTACTGGAGGAGGTGCTGTCATTAGATCCGTTAACTGGTACCTGAATTACGTATTTTAGCTTTTAGTGCATCCTTTTTTTTATAAAGAGAAGTTGCATAAGTGGGTTATTCTAATCTGCAGGCAATATATGAAACATGGTATTTCAGTTTGGTTAGATGTCCCGCTGGAAGCTTTAGCTAGGAGGATAGCTGCTGTAGGAACTGCCTCTCGCCCCCTTCTGCATCAGGAAACTGGGGATGCCTACACAAAGGTGCCTACTTCAGCATATACAAAAATCTCAATACAAATTATTTTCCTAGCGAGGGTTGATGGGCGAAAAGGGACTTTTTGGCATTGATTATTGACATAGGTGCCGTCTTTGCTAAATTGTGATTTATCTTATTAAAGAACTATTGTATTGACAAGTATTCAAGAAAGTCCCAACTGGCTTGGAGGGGTCACTACATTTCCTATGGCTGTGATGGCCATGGTTTAGCTTTCTTCATTAACCATCTCACACTTGATAGCTTAGGTCGCGAAGCTCCTGGGCAAATTGATAATTACATTTTGGTGCACTGTGATATAATTGGATCAGAAATTCTACTGCAGGCACTTTTGCGGCTCCAGGCACTATCAGAAGAAAGAGGCGAAGCTTATACACATGCTGATGTCAAAGTCTGCCTTGAATGTAAGCACATCTATCCGTGAAATCTGCCGCCATTTAAGTGATATTGATATTGTATCATTGAATTTCATCTTTGTTTCATGTAGAATATCAATGTTCAAAATTTGGCTAATTAACTAATATAATGACTATGGCTGATACACAATTTTTTTTTGATGTCCTCAAATGTCTAGAATTTCATTCAGTGAAGTCTCTTCAACAACACCACCACCACCACCCAGACGGATATTAATCCTGCCTGTTCATTTTCTTCAATTGCGAATGACACATTTTCCTTTTAAGGATCTGTTTCCTTACCAAGGAACTACCTGTCATGTATTTTTACTGGCATGGGAAGTTCTTGTTTTTGTTTTGATGTCTTCCCTATCAGATACTATGTTTCCAAGAGACAAAATGGCATGGAGAGAAAACAAGGGAGATCAATAATACATGCTTTAATTATGGTATTCATGTAAAGAGAAGGGTAGAAATGGTGTTGGAGTGGTTGTTCATAAGGATTTGAAGGATAGTGTGGTTGGGGTACAAAGTTTTGGTGATCGGATTATTTTGCTAAAATTGCTGCTCGAAAACGAAATTCTGAATATCATCTCAATTTAACCGTAAATTGGTTTAGAGGAAAGGACTAAACAAGTTTTTTGAGAGGATTTGGATAAGATTATACAATGAATCCCATAAAGAGAGATGATTTGCATAAGTGGAGATCTTAATCGACATGTGGCAAAGGATACTTCAAGGTATATTTGTGTTCATGGAGGTCATGGCTTCGGGGATAGAGATAAAGAGGGAATGGTCATTCTAGATTTTGTAACGTCTTATGATATTTTCACAGCAAACACTCTCTTCAAGAAAGGGAGGAGCATTTAATTACTTATAAGAGTGGCTCACACAAATAGATTAATTTATGTTGAGGAGAAGAGATCAGTTGTGTTGCAAAGATTGCAAAGTAACCCAGGAGAGAGTTTGACAGCTCAACATCACTTGTTAGTCATGGATGTGCAAATAAAAGGGCTGGTAAAAAGGATTGTTCCCAAGATCACTAGAACTAGACGATGGAATCTTTAATTGAAGAAATCGAGCATCAGGGAGAAGGTTTTAGAATACTTATCTTGGGATTGGAATGGAAGTGCAAACCAAATGTGGGAGGCGGTAGCATCTTGTATCCGAATGGTAGGCAGAGAGATGCTATATGAGTCAAAGGGAGGAGTTCCAAGCCAAAAAGAGGTGTGGTGGTGGAGTAGAGGGGTGCAAGAGAAGCTTAAAATTAGAAGATCATGTACAACTATGTAATGTGGACTTTTCGAAGGTCTATAATAGTATGAGTTGGAAATTTATCTGGGATTCGTTGGTTAGGAGGGGGTTCTCGACCGTTTGGATTGACTGGATGAAAAGGGTGCATTACCGCATTCTCGCCTTCAGTTCTGGTGAATGGGAAGTAGGAAGGAGGTTTCTTTTAGCCGTAGAAGGTGGTGAGGTAGGGATGTCCCTTAGCCCCTCTGTTATTCGTTCTTGCGGCGGACACATTGATAGTTATGTCTGGTCTTATAAAAGGAGGATTTTTGAAGGGATACTCTAGAAAAGATTTTTCGATGTCGATCTTGCAGTATGCGGATGGCACCATATTCTTCATAGAAGGAGGCATGGCAAAGTGTAAGGCAGTCGGGGCAGTGCTATATATTTTGGCGACTTGTCGGGTTTGAAGGTTAATAGTGTAAAATTGACCTTTGTACCATTTAACCTTTGTTCAGAGGAAACAACTTCTTGTATGGAGATCTTGGAAACAACTCAGAAGAATCTACCGATCAACTATCTTATCATGCCGTTGATGTGTGGGAGACTTAGACAGGTTGACTGGTTGCCAGTTGTGGAGAAGTTGGAGAAAAAGCTGGTAGGATGGAAGACATCGTATCTTTTGAGAGGTGGAAGACTGGTTCTGTTAAAGGATTTTCTTGCAGCAATTCCTATCTTTTTCTTATCCACGAGAGTCTTATCTGTGGGCATACGTAAGAGATTGAAGTCACTGATGAGGAGTTTATTTTGCTCGTCTAAACATGATGGAGAGGGTATTGCGCTGGTGGAGTGGTCGGTGGTGACTACACCGATCAAGGAGGGAGGCCTTAGGGTGTTATGACTAGAAGATATGGACAAGGCGTTGCTTGCGACGTAGGTGTTGAGGATCTGGGGAGGTGGGAGTGATAAACTCGCTAGGTTGATTAGATCTATTCATGGAGTGTCTCCTATCCTTTACGTCTGGTATGAGGTTGTGGCTTCGCCAACCATGTTCTGGAGAGGGGTTTGTTCAGTCATGCCAGTGCTTGCTGACTTGATGCGACCTCTTTTGGGAGATGAAAGTGGCTTCCGGTTCTGTACAAATGACTGGTCTGAGGAGGGTGCTTTCTGTGATTTATACCCCATTCTTTTTACTTTAGCAGCATACAAGGAGGCTTGTGTCATCGACTGTTGGTCTGATGGTTCGTGGACGCCTGAGTTTGTTGCATAGTTGTCGGATTAGAGAGTAGAGGAGTATCTTAGTCTTTTTGGTAAGTTGGCGAGATTTGATGTGTTGACGGAAGGAAGAGACTCGTGGTATTGGAGAGATGGGACGTTCACAGTCAAGATGACGTACAAGGTGGTGTCTGCTCCACCTTCGATGGATACAGAGATTGCTCGAAACTATGCTAGGATCTGGATATGGAAGATACCCTTAAGGGTAAAGGTGTTCTTGTGGTTGTTGAGAAAAGAGCGTGTCTTGACAGCTGCGCGGTGAGCCAAGCTGTTTCCATACGCGGAGGAGGGATGCAGAAGATGTATTGGAGTGATAGAAGATATTGAGCATCTTTTTTGTCAGCACCGCGGCTCAGTGGACTCGTGGCTTAACATGAACATTCAGAGTGTCTAATGGAGAGATAATGATTCTTTTTGGGCTTCGCTTGGTAGAGATCAAATAGACTCAGGCGAAGGATGGATGAAGGTATGCATACTAGTCTAGACGTTGTGGCTAGCTAGAAATGCTTTTACCTTTAAGGATGGGACATTTTACTTTGAAAATGTACTTAGACATGCCATAGCCCTTTATGAAACTTGGTGGATATAATTACCTTACTAGTTTTTAATAATATTTTTAGATAGACCCTCTAAAGGAGGTCCATCCCATCTTTCCTTAAAAAGGATAGGACATAGGAAACTGTTATAAACTACAAAATAGCGAAGAAGGAAGCAAAGAAGACTGTAAGTGAAGCTAAGTCAAAACCTTATGAAGTTTTATACAAAAATCTTGACTCAAAGAGGGCTAGAAGGATATATTCATATTGACCAATGCAAGAAAAAGAAAGACCAAAGATCTTTCTGTAGTGAGATACATTAAGGATGATGGACATATGCTTGTTACTCAGAAGGATATAGAGACTCGATGGAAGCAACATTTCCATAAGCTTTTCATTGGGAAGGAAATATAGAGATCACTTTGGGAGATGTAGATAACAGTGAAAGTTACTTCAATTGTGGTGACTATAGACGAATACAAAGGAAGGAAATAGAAGATGCTTTGAAGGTTATGAACCCCGAGAAAGGTGTAGGAATGACATTCCTATAAAAGTTTGGAGAGTTCTAGGTGAACGTGGTTTGACTTGCCTCACAAATTTATTCATTGTTATTTGATGAAGCAAGAAAATGCCTAAAGAATGGAGGAGAAGCATCATAGTGCCTCTTTATGTGAATAACGTAGACATTCAAAAGTTGTTTGAATTATAGATGTATCAAGCTGATGAGTCATACTATGAAAATTTGGGAACGTGTGATCGAAATAACATTGATGCAAGTTTCCAAAGTAAAAAAAATCAATTCAAATTCATGCTAGGTTACTCAACTATTGAAGCCATCCACTTGTTGAGGAGAACAATGGAGATTTATAGAATTAAAAGGAAGAACCTTCATATGATTTTTATTGATTTGGAGAAGGCTTATGTATCTGTCCCACAAGAGATATTGTGGAGAGTTTTTGGAGAAGAGGCAACTACCTGTACTATACGTTAACCTTATAAAAGATATGTATGATGGGGCTTCATCTTGCGTAAGGATCCAGTTTAGGCATCACCATATCATAAAGAAAAAAAAATAAACTTCTGCTTTTTAGTGTTGATTCAAGAAAATGGGTCGGTGAGTTTGAGTCCACCTCTAGTTGGGACCTTTTCCATGTTCAGCATATGCCCACCAACACCACCTCAACTAACATTTTATCAATTATTATTTGGACACAGACATTGCATCAAAGCAGGGCAAAGGAGACGTCAACGCACTCACCCCAACTGCTATTGCGATGGAGGTATGCTGGCCACTATCTGCTGTTGTTATGCACGCATACAAGCAACATACACAGCGCATTAACAAATAACAAGTACACTTGATTCTGCCCACCTATCACATTGCCACATTGTGATGGTGGATATCATCATTGCCTGCTCATTTTTAAGTGGATTTTCTTCTATCTGTTTGCTTGGCATTTTTTAGGCACTGGAGAGGATAGAGGATTTCCTGATCTCTGGTGAGCCTCAAGGAGCTAATTTATCCAAGGATGAAGCATGAACACCTCAACTTTTGCTGATTAGGTCTGCAGGAGTGCAGTGTTATAGTTTGTCTTGTCCTATTCCAGCACACCCCATTCCTCTGATTTTGAACACAATCAAGCAGTGTTTTTTTGGTTTTGAGCATAATAAAATCAGCATTTTTTTAGATATCCATATAACTAATTCTGATGACTCTTTTCTCATCTTATTTCTTTGAAAAGAAAACAATAAAAAAATGTGTGGGGGCAATCATATCATATTGAAATAATATATACAGGTCGTTTTTTTACACTTGGAGTGGCGGGTGAAACCTCTTAAGTTGCTTCCTTGCATTTGATTGCGAAGGAAGATCATGGAAAAAGTCTCCTTAGAGTTCTTGCAGCGACACGGGAAAAGAACTTCTCTGCAAACTCTGCTGGCAGGCGAACTAGCTGTTGCTGAGACTCTGGTGGCAGCTGCATGTTACATAAGCCATTATTAGGTCAAACATGCCGATTTATGGGAGAGTTAACAATAGCAAGAAGACAAATTCAGCATCTGGACTAAAGGTTGTTAATATAACAAGGTGCTCATGGGGCAGGTAACCAACCCAATTCAATAATACTCAGGTCATGGGTTGACCTAACCCATCAAACATATATGAAATCTCATTAGCTACCCAATTTTATCAGCTGGGTGATCGGTACCCAGACTAGAATTTACACCGCTGGTGTAATATCAGCTCATGGATGAAAAAAAATGCTAAATAAACTCATGCACAAATTGTTGCCGACAAATTCTTTCCACCAGTTTTCTGACTAAATTACCTACATGGGCTATATTAATGTCCACGGATTGGAAACGGCTCCAGTGAAAAAATTAACAATTTACGCATCAATTAACTTTCAACGAATAGTTTCAACAATGGTACTGCCAATGCAATCTCTTACTCTGCTCTGATAACCTCTTTCAACGACTTCTTTTAATAACAATCATTCTGGAGAAATAACCTCCAGGTAGACAATTCCATAGTTTCCCGAATGGTATCTTAGCAAATCAAACTTTCAAACGGCTTGCAATCAAATCCCACGAGTTCATATGCCTATTTCACCAATACTTCAATATGAACCCCATACACACAAATCAAAATTTCAGCTACATCGTACATATAAACAGATCCATACTCAAGAAGAACATGAGCTGAAGGTGAGCCGAAAGCAGAAGCTGGAGCAGGGTAAGGAGCGGGGGGGGGGGGGGGGGTGGTGTTGTTCTGGAAGGTGCTGGACAAGGAGGGGCTGCAATGGATGGAGATAGAACGTATCAACACGCATCTGTGGCAAATTCGAGCTGTTGTGAGGCACGGGCCTTGGCATGGTGAGGAGCTCCAGGTCAAACGTGGGGTGATTTATGACCCTACCTGGTACCCAGTAGACTAAAATGCATCATCTGATGGGGCAATTATACTTACAGTGATGAGGGTGCATTCAGGTGCTCAATTGACCGGTCTCTTTTGAACACCCTTAATCAGAACTGCATGAGTTCCAATCTGAACCTGTGAGATAAGTAGTTGTCTACCAAATTTCAATAAATAAGCCATTTAATTTTTGTTGATCGGAACCTCTGGTTAAACCTAAAAAGGCAAACATTTGCCTTTCAGGAGTTAAAACAATTGATGGATGAATTTAAGCGGAGTTCAAAAGTAAGTAACTATTTCACCAGGTAATCCTCAGGTAAAAAGGTTGCCGAGGTGTATAATCCTGAAGGCATAATCTAGATAAAGTTTTGAAGAAAGTTACCTATAGACGGACTTTAAGTCCTATTATCTCAATTTTTAATTGATTGAAAAGAAAGAGGGATTCAATAACAAGGCGATGAAGGAATCAACCGAGTGAAGTGGGAACAAGTCAAATCAGTCAAACTGCTAGATCCACTCAAACCCAAAGCTTCTTTTTATGATGGCACCAAGGATCTCATAACATTTACCTTTTTTCCCCAAGAATATTCGCAGGGAAAACAATTTCTAGATTCATTATTCTCTTAATACTAAAATGTTGATGCAAAAGTCTCAATTCACACACTGCCTAAATTGGTTATGAGGTTCCGTCTTTGCTATGCCTGAATCCACGCCCCCAAAAGGTCCCTTTTTCAACCCCCAATGATGGTTAATTGCACATATGTTTTAACCTAATAACTGACGTCTGCGTAATGTTCACTGTTGATGAGATGACACGATGCAAAAGATGTGCATTCTTTAGTAGTTCTAGAGAACACGTGATGGTGGTGGCATGGAGAAACCAACCTGCTAGCAATGCCAATGACTAGCAGGTCATTGTGCAAGAGGCATGACAATAGTTATCGATAGATTTTGGTTGCACAAAGTCATAAATTTGATGTTTGCAATGAACCGTTAAAATCAAGAGCTTGCATCGTGATGCAAGGAGCGAGGATGCCAAACAAAGTGTACAAGAGAATGATCTGGGCAGGTAATGGAGCTCTGATTTTTCCCAGATGAGCATTACAAGGAGAGAGCATCAAGTTGCTGGCATCTCTGCTATAGGAACATACAAGAAGCAGCAGTGAGTATTGTTCACTGTACTAAAGGACGATTACACACTCTTGTCATGATAGATGTGGTGCTACGTCAAAGCGCACAATATTGAGTTGTGCAGATGTGCCAGAAAGGAAGCATAGCGAGGACGCCCGTAAATGGGCGTAACATCTAGAGTCGATGAGTTGTTGCTACTTGCTAGAGAAGCTTGTGAATGGTATTGACGAGCTAATGCAAAATCAAGATAACGTGAAGATCATGATAAAATTCAACTAGAGGGGGAGGTTATTAAGGTTATAATTTTTTTCCTTTTGGGGGAAGTTATAATCCTAAAAGGCTAGCGTTGAATTCCATGCAATCATTGGAAGAGATTTGATTAGATTTAATCACATTTCATTAATATCTTATATAATTGAAGTTAATTGTTGTAATCAATATAAGACTATATTAGACCTATAACGAGAAGAAGAGTCATTCAATACAACACAAGGCAATAATGAGCGCGAGGGAGAGAACAAAGTGAGGGAATAGTAAGAGTTGTACTTGGTCTTCTTCATAATGATTCTTCTTGTCTGATGGTCTTGAAGGTGATCGATCATCATTATACCACGTCTTCTTCTTCATGTGTTTCTGTGGTGCTTGAGTTGTGCACCCGTTTTAGCCAACATTTCTAATGTTATGATGGAAATTTCATGTGTTATATTATACTACATAGACCCACTCCCATGGTCTGTTGGTAGTGCAGTGTGTCTACCACTCAAAAGACCAGGGTTCAAATCCCCACTTGTGAGGGTTGCCTTAGGTAGCCGACCACCATAGCCTCAAATTTCAACGAAATTCCACCGAGTTTCTCCGAAATTTTCATTTCTCTAGGTCATCGTAAAAGAAACGCTACCTTATTTCTTTTTCGGGGATTTCAACGAAATATCACCGAAATGTCAAGGAAATTTCGTCGAAATTGCATGTCGTTTCGATGAAACAACAAAAATAAGGGAATCTACCTTTCACTTTCATCGAAATTTGCATATATTAACGAATTTTCACTTATTTATTCGCCGATGTGTTGATTTGTTAGAATGCTTTATATTGTTTGAAGAAGTTTCTTTAGTTAGTTTCTAAAATTTACATCTAAATCTAAACCAAATCAGTTAGCCACATGATTTAAGAGTTAAATTCAAGTTTTAACTGAAGACCTTTATTTTTTTGTTCTTTTTTTATTTGATATATATGTAGTGATTAGTAGTTATTATATGTGTCACCTCATTCTTATTGACGAATATTATCATGGCTTTTGCTTCTAGTTTAGTGTTCAATTCTGACTCCAGGCAACACGTTGCTCTATAAATCAACGTGTGATGATTATGACGATATTATTACTTCAAAACTTATAAATCTAATTCTATTTTACAAATAAGTGTGTATTTCTATTTTATTTATTGACTTATGAGTATAAAAAACCTTAGTTTTTGGAAAAATAATTGTTATGTTTTGAGTCATTTCCAAGATTTCTGATGATTTCACCAAAACTCTCCGAAATTTCTCTTTCCAGACATTATGGCGAAACGAAACCAAATCCAAAATTTAAGACTTTGCTTTCTTGTAGCTTCTCTCTATTACAAGGAGTAAGTGCAACTATGTGCGGGCTAGGTTGTTAGCAACCTTCCAAGTCTTGTGACTGTAAGTATTTACCTACTATCATGTTGGTTATAGATCGTGCTTGTGAATGCTAAGCAGTTTCTTAATGTTAGTTGATTTGTTTGTCTTTTGTATAGCATATATTTTACGATCACAAGCTATACAATGCATCTATTAGACATACATGTTAGAAAGATTTGTGTTTGAGTTTGAGTATGTTATTTTATTTCTAAAATTAAATACTTTTCTAAGTTGAAAGTATTTTGGTTAGATACAAGTTCTAAGCTATTATTTCGATCTTCTATTTCTTATATAATATATCATTTTGCTAGTACTCTTTGTTGACCTATTTTTTTCTCTGTTATTATTCCATGTGTCATCATTCTCTTCATATTCAAGAGGTGAAACTAATGACTTCTAATTTCGGTTCCAAAATCGATTTTGATTCTTAGAAGTATACTACTTTTTGACCGTTGGAGCGGTTGGATGGAAATTTAATGTAATATATCATGTTAGTTTTGAATTATTAGCAAAATAATGTGTATTTCTGTCTTATTTATTGAGTTAAAGAATGATTAAAATCTTAATTTTAGAAAAAATGACTTTTCAAGTAAATTTTCCAATTTTCGGCTATTTCACCGAAATTCCATTGGAATTCCACCGAATTTCTCTTTCCAGGCTTACCGAAACGAAACCAAAATCCGACATTTAAGGCCTTGCCGACAACCACCGTAAAAAATATTCGGATCTTTCAACATGGATTTGAGCAAGAATCCATATAGCTGACCCTACTTAAAGTGGGAGAAGGCTTCGCCATATTATAATGAGATGTTTTCCATTTTGTCTATTTAAGTTGTATTTTGCATTTTGCATTTTTTCAAAATTTAGGCATAATTTCACTAAGGGATGCCTTAGTCATAGGGTTTCTTAATTTCATCTTGCAACCACCTTGTAAAACTCCTAGAAAAAGGAGTTACTCCTATTGTTTGAATAGAATGAAGAATGCGGGTTTATGATTAGCCATTGGTTTTCCCTCTCCAGTGGTCCTCTTCCCATTTACCCTCCATTTTCCATCCTTAGTCATAATTTCTCCTCCCTCACACGGTTCGACATGCTCGATTCTCATCCCATGCATCTTAGTGCATTTCCATTCAAAGTCACAAGCATCATGTACATTTTTCCATTCTTTTTCCCAACCCCATTTTCACGTTTTGGAACATTTAGATCACATTAATCGGTATAAGTAATCTTGTCATTCCATGATATAATGATCCACACTCACTACGATTACCTATCATCCACATGATGAATGAATGTTAGTTCCCTGAATTAGCATTATATTGTGAAGGTCTTTTACAATACTTCACTACCATTGATATCCATACATTGACACTATCACTACAGATCATTGTTCTTGCCATCAACCTCATTCCGAGAAGCAACTTCATCACCATGTTCAACCATCTCATCCATGTTATCCCCGTGAACCCCCCTCTAACCCCATCAAAACTTGGCGTCCTCTGCCAACATCACTTTGTGATCTCCACCAACATCATTGCCAGCATCAACATTGAGCATTGCACTATTCATAGCATCATCTTGTCACCCTCAAAGAGTTGATATAGTGGCCACATCATCATTGGAGAATCATGATTTTCATTAAAGAGCCACTCCTGTGATCCCCCCAAAAGAGGTCCCAAAAAGGGCGATTCTATGAAGGGATCCTAATAGTTACAAATATCACGAAAAGGAATAATTTGCAGAACAAGCAGATGCAGAAGACCAACTCAGATATTATTTCCTTTCTTATTGTCCTTTAGGGTTTATCTTCTATATAAAGGAGCCCTACGACCTCATAATAAACAAGATTTATATCTTTCTGCATGATATCAAAGCAATGGTCATAGACCAGAGCTTCGGTATCTCCTTGATACCCTAAACCCCACCTGCCAACCTCTCTCTATCTTTTGCACGCAACATCACCTCCTCTACCTTGGACCTTACGCGAGTCCCAACTCCTTCCTCGATCTCGCATGGGACCCAACGTCGCGCAACAACTTTGATGCCGCTTTGCACCTGAGGCCCCTGTTGCACCTAACAACAGTCCGCACATGCCCCTAGAACCACCAAATAACATTGTAATGTGCCTAAGTTCTTGCATAGGATTTCGTGCCTATGATGTATGCACGCATATCTCCTCTTCATCCACACACTAATTTTGGCTAGTCCGCCTCAGATTTGACCCTTTAAATTCACTCCATCAACCCTAGGCATGGCGAGAAAAGATGGGAAAGGTTGTGTTCAAGGTCTGCACATAATCTGTTCCGTACATGATCGTGTAAACCAAGACAAATTTTCTATAGGTGCCCTTCCGAATCTTCTTTCATTATGGCAGAAGACAAGGTCGATGTTACTCCATCCTCCAGAGCATCTAAAAGCCCCCGTCCCATCATCAAAATGGATGGGACTATGAGTTGTGGGTTCATGAGCTTCACGGAGAGCAACAATAAAGAGTACATCCTGAGGAAACCCGAACAGACAGACAAGACTAAAGCCAACACTTCATAGAAGCAGGACAATGCATGGGCTTGTGTTTGGCTCTCCGATACTCTCACAACCGAGAATAGCCAATGGCATTCTACATCAGCCCACAATAAAGGCGATATAGGATATTTTTGCCACCATATACTCCCATGTGAAAAAGACTAGGGTTTATCAACACAAAAGACCAGGGTTCAAATCCCACTCTTGCAGGGGTTGCGTTAGGTAGTCGACGACCAACGTAAAAAATAGTCGAATCTTTTAACATGGATTTAAGCAAGAATCTATGTAGCCGACCCTACTTATAGTGGGAGAAGGCTTAGTACATTTTATATACTCCCATGTGAAACATGAGAAAAAAGTTCTTCAGCTTCAGTATGATATCTTCACAATAAAGAAGGATGGTCACCCTCTCCACATTTTATTCTAGTCTGAGAGACACTCCATAATTTCATGCCTCTTAGTACCAATCTTGATCAACAAATGATTTATAGTAACACCATCATGGTGTGTGTTTTTCTTGCAGCTCTTGATTCACTAGTATGATGCAACTTGCAACCAGCTGCTTTATGATGCCTCGATCCCTCCCATAGAGAAGTCATACAACTGTCCGAGCAGAATCACCATGCCCTCCAGTTCTACATCTCAAACCTCCTTAACCATGACATCATGTGGTAGAGGGGGTTCCATTCAGTTCAGAGGACGTGGTGTCCGTAACAGGGGAAAGCAATCGTCCTCAACCTCAGTTATGTATTGCAAATTGCAATAGTATAAAGCATTATGAGTAAATGTGTTACCAGAAGCATGGTCGTCCTGTCTCTGCATATGTTGCTGAATACTTTGAGACCATTGCTACTCCTGTTGATTAGAAGTATGCTGATCTTGTCTCCCATCTGAGGGAGATCATGAGATCTTCAGCTGGTAATACTAATGCTTCTCTGGACTCGTCTTACATTGTTGCCTCTACGAGCTCTTACCACATGTCACAAACTGATATTACATAATGGATCATGGACTCCAAAGCATCTCATCATTTATGTGGCAACAAGGAACCGTTCACATCTTTTTTTTTTAGAAAGAATAGTTCACATCTAAGGACGCCATTCCTCTTTGTCTCTCGTCATTGTCAATGTGAGACATTCTCCTATTACATGACATAGGGAGATTCAATTGACACCTCTCATGTACATAATATTTTATATGCATCCTAATTTTCTATGAATTTACTGTCCCTTAGTCAGATTATTAATGAACTAAACCGTCTTGTCATTTTTGACTCTTCTCTTGTGTTTCAGATACTCATAGGCAATGTGATTGGCTGTGGCTGCGACCATGGAGTTTGTACAGATTGGTCCCCTCATCTCACGCTGGCAGATATTCCATATCTACTGGACCGGTTTTCTCGTACATGTGCCATCTTCGATTCGATCATCTTCCTCTATAGAAGTTGTATAGAGTCTCCCTCAAATCTCTCTCTAGTCTAGTTTTCAGTGTGTGGTATGCCAGTTTGAGAAGCATCACTGCACCAGTTTTCCCAATCGTCAGGGTCATACAAATACTTCTTTATTTGAGTTGTTTCATTCTGACATTTAGTGACCCACTCATGTGTTTGATCATCATCGACACATATTTTATTTGGTTGATATTGATAATTTTCTAAACTATTTTGGGTTTTCTTAATGAAAATAAATCTGAGGCTGGGTCTATTATGAAAACATTTATCATTGAAATTAATAACCTTTTTTTGCTATTATTAATAACCTTTTTTTGCTACTATTAAATATGTGCACTATGTTCTGAGAATGCTTTGGAATTCTGTACTCGTTAGTTATCTCAGTCTTAAGACTCTTGGGATCTTACATCAAACATCTTGTACCTATACTTCCCAACAGAACAATGTTGTAGAGCGAAATCACTGTCATCTTTTAGATGTTACCGAAACTCTTCTGACATAAAATCATGCTCCTAACTCCTCCTAGGGAGATGCCATCCTTATTGCGTATTACTGAAACTCTATGCTGGTGATATTGATGAGGTAGACAAAAGGAGATACAAGGAGCTCATTGGGAAGTATCTATATATGTGCATCACCGGACCGGACATTTCCTTTCATTAAGCAAAGTCAGTCAGTTTATGGAGCAACTACAACAAGCACATATGGATGCACTCTCCACGATCCAAAGGTATTTGAAGTCTTCACCATGTACAAGATTACTCTTTAGTAAAGGGACATCTCTTGGATTATATCCTGTGCATATCCTAATTATACAAGATGCCCTAAAGATAGGAAGTTAAGATCAGGGGTCACAATGTTTATTGGAAGCTCACTGTAGTTGCTATGTCAAGTACTGAATGCGAATATAAATCTGGGCGTAAGGTAGCATTGAGTTTATGTGGGTTAGGTCTACCCTAACTGATCTAATTATTGAAGTGCCTCTTTCTATGCAGCAGCTATATGACAATTAGGTCGCATTATTTATTGAACAATCCAAAATTCCATGAGAGAACCAAATACATCGAGGTGGATTACCATTATACCAAGGACATGATACAAGCTTCATCTCTACTTTTCATGTTAGATTAGAAGAACAAACAACAAATATATTCACCGAAGCACTAGCCACAGGGTCATTCCAAAAATGTTCATCCAAGCTGAGCCTGTTAGAAAATAGGAAGCGGAAGCGGAATGATAAACAGAGCATAAGAACAGAAAAGATAGACATGGAACACCATGATTTTACGTGGAACCCTACTCCGTGAGGAGCGGGATGAAACCACGGGAGAAGCCCTCAAAGGGGCATATCTTGCATTGCTTTTTCTCATCTGATACAGGAGGTCTGGGGCTCCTTATACAACCTCCACAGAGCCTCCAAGGCCCACCACTGGACAATTGGGACTAAACAACTGGATGGGGTAAATGGATCCTGTAGGTATCCATTTACCCATCTACAACTCAATAGGCGCTCAACCAAATACTCCAACACTCCTCCTCAAGCTGGAGTACACAATGCTCAGCTTGGACAAACAAACAGAAAGAAACTCAACTCACACTACATGATACTACGGACAATATCAACTCAACGCGCACACTGCTGCAGTCGAGGACGTTGCTTCTCATGCCGTGCTGGTGAGGAGGACGAACGGTCTGGAGTGTAAGTCAACCGAAGACTCGGAATCTGACCATCGAGTCTGAAACTGCGCTTGGAGTCTCCTCGTCGGAGAACTGGGTCTCTCCCATCTGGCTCAGAGAATGGTGCTCTACTCTGGAGTACCTATGATACCACATAAAAACCCTTGCCCACATGGCATAGGGAATGATCCTCTGCTCTGGAGTCCCTATGGCTCACATGAAAACTCTGGCCGAAACAACCACAAGAATGATGGGGACCTCGAAACTGAAGACCGTACACTCGTGCATGTCTGAACTGCAGACTCGGAACAATGATCGTCGAGTCTGAAACCGAACCGTAGAGTCTGATCATCTGGCTGGTCTGGAGACTGATATCTGAATCTGGAATATGGATCTAGACCTGTGATTCTACATATATACTCCCCCTTTCTCCCATACTTGTCGGAAAACATGGACGTCGACTAAGTTGGGAGAAGACAAAATAATACAGAAAATTGGGGAGAAAATAAACATAAGCTGACCACGTATTTTTCTTTGGCTTATATTTTTTTTAACAAAGCCGTTTACCTTTTTTTTAACAACTATTCAAATCATCATTTTTTTGACTACGTACGGCTTTTGTATTTGTACGTGCCTTTTCTTTTCTCTTTTTTTTTTGAAATTTCGGCCCAAGTAGGGCCCAAAGAAATGCAACCTCTCTTCCTCTCTATTTTTCAATTTTAATCCGGCCCAACTCTGGGCCCAAATAACTTCACTTCATTTTTTTCAATTTTTTAACTCACGTCTCCTCAATTTTTTTAACCGTCGGCCCATTTGGGCATTATACTTTTTTTTAATACGCAACCCTTTAGGGTTCCCTTTGAATGCCCCCCTTTGAATATTTTTTTTAAATGGCTGTAGCCTTAGGGTTCCCACCCATCGATGGGAACAAAGGAAATAACATCGCCGCCGCCTTTTTGAGATCGGGGGCGCTCCCCCTTCGCGTCGCCGATGACGAAGGTGCCTGGGAGCGGGGGCCGGAGTGCAGGACACAAGGGCACAGGGCACGAGGGCCTGGGTGATTCCGCCGAGATGCGCGCCACCGCCCGGAGGCCACCTGGGTTGTGCGGCAGGTTGGTGGCACGAGGGGCATACGAACGCGCGCACTTGCGCAACGGAAGAAGAGGAGTTGCTGCCAGTGCCGTCTGAGCACGAGGGCGCTGCCAGAGGGTGCAGAGGGGCCACCGCTGTGGGGAGAGAAGATGCAGCCTGGAGCCGCCCTTTGCTAGGGCTGGAGGAGAGAGCTTTCTGGAGAGGGGCATGGGGGCTCCGCCATTGGGGATGCGCACAAAGCGGCCTGGAGAAGGACTGCCGCATCCACGATGAAGGCCATTGCCGCTGCCTGGAATTTCTGGAGGAGTCGCTGCTAGGATGATGGGGTTCTGATGGTGGGAGATCGAGACCGCTCGCACCTGGAGCGACGAGCTCCCCCTGGAGATGATCGGCGGAGGGCAATATCTGCGCCGCTTGGGATCACCGCCGCTGAAGGAGAATTTGTAGATGCATTGCCGCCATGATCTGGAACCCTTGGCCATCGCCTACGGTTCCGATGACAGGAAGAGGCGCAGTTGGACCGCTGGGACCATGGAGTAGCTCTGCATATGCGGCACAGATCTAGGGTTCTAGGAAACCCTAAAAACAAAATTACTTGAACGGAACATGAACTTGAATGATACATGGGACCGAATCTTCAAACATCAATCTTTAAGAACAAGAACTCAAAAAAAATCGAATCTCGAATACAATAATGAAAAATATAAAAACTCCTCGAGAATCGAACTCGCTCTGATACCATGTTAGAAAATAGGAAGAGGGAGCGGAATGATAAACAAAGCATAAGAACATGAAAGATAGACATGGAACACCATGATTTTACGTGGAACCCTTCTCCGTGAGGAGCGGGATGAAACCACGGGAGAAGCCCTCAAAGAGGCATATCTTGCATTGCTTTTTCTCATCTGATACAGGAGGTCTGGGGCTCCTTATATAGCCTCCACAAAGCCTCCAAGTCCCACCACTGGACAATGTGGGACTAAACAACTGGATGGGGTAAATGGATCCTGTAGGTATCCATTTACCCATCTACAACTCAATAGGCGCTCAAACAAATACTCCAATAGAGCCTGATAAATATTTATGCTCCAGGTTGATGGGAAGTGTTATAGGAAATAGTTATTATATTATTCGTTTATATATTATTTCTTTTTCTATGTATTTCCTTTCTTATATTGCCCTTAGGGTTTCTCCTCTATATAAAGGAGTCCTACAACCTTATAATAAACAAGTTATTCATTTCTTTCTGCAGAAGACGTGTTTTTCGAGATGGGGGAGAATCAATGCATACCATTTTCTATTTTTTATCGATTTGAGTTATCAGTTGTATTTTATTTTTATCTTTTATTGTAGATGTAATTTCACACCGGGATACCTTGGTTCATAAGGGTTGCTTTATTTCATTTGCAACCAACTATAGTCAAACTCATATAAAAAGGAGTTATACTCCTATTGTTTGAGACAGAAGGAAGAATACGAGTTATTTACTAGCCACGGGCTTTTACGCCCTCTCCATTGGTCATCTTGCTTCTAATTTTACACTCCATTTCGTATCCTTAACCCACTTTCTCCAACCTTATATAGCTATGCATGCTCTGCCCCTCTTCACACGCATTTCGACGCATTCCCAACCTAAACCCTGCACAACCAGCATATTTTTTCCATTATTCCTCTTACCTTCTCACTTTCCTAGCCACCAATCCTTCCCTTTGAATATTCTGGACTGCATCATGTGGATAATAATGCAATTATTTTCACATAATGGTTGTATGTATCTCCACCATGATCACTTCTTTTTTCTGGAAAGAATCCATCATCACAAATTACAGCCATATGCAGTATGGCTTAATTTTCTTTTGCTTTTCAATAGATATAAGATTAAAAATGGTAATTCGCTGCAACCATGGTAATGCCTTAATTTGCCTTTGCATAAGTTCATTCATTTATAGACATGATTTTATGAAAAGGATCTACCTTTTGATGTATGCATCGCCTTACCTCGGGGATGATGGAAAGAACAGTTAAAAACTCCCCAATAGGCGGCATTTGATAGAGAACTGTGGAAACTTCCTTGTCATACACTTTTTCTCCCTCCGAGCCTGAATCCTTGGTGTTCTGAAATAAATTATCACAGTTAAATTCAAGGCATCCACATGGACATGCATTGCACTAAGTATATATCATCTATCAGTCAGTTATGTAACCAATTACTGTTGCAGACAGAAACCTTGCAATGGCAGCTTATAAAGTAAAATGGAACTGTCTGAATGACTAGTAACATAGTAGTCATCCTTTGGCCTTTCTAAAAAAGGGAATCGATTTTATAAAGGATGTTGCATCCAGCATTCAAGAGATGACACATATTAGGAACAAAAGAATGCCCATGACAACAGTATGCATATATGAAGAGCTTGGAATCTACAGAAAACTCTTCATACTTAATGTTTCCGATAGGAAATTTTGAATGCATAAAAAGCACACAGCAAGATCCATAGATATTCCTTCCTTTTAAAAAAATCTATTAAGGTATATATTTCGAAAGATACACGGGTCATGACATTGTCTACTGCGTACCGAGTTCTCATTTTCCTATTTTTTTAAAAATTCTGAAGTTTCTTTTTATGTGAAAAAGAGGACATGTGATCAAGATCGCAAGCCATCAAACATATTAATACTACCAATAACTACCATAAATTTAAAAAATGGATATGAGTAACCCTAAAAAATGGATAAATTCATTTGGAGGTGATGAATCCATGTATCCTCCCAATTTGTCATGGAAGAAGACTTTGTTTTCGTATGGGTTCATGATATGGAATTAAATTGGGCAGCAAACTTTTAATGCCAAGATAACATATCCAATATATGAAAAATCCAGCCAGAACCCAAAAGATAGAAAAACTACGACAAACCGTACTCTACACACTAAAACCCATGAAACTTAAGATTCTGATAATTCATTGGTTATAATTTGGTTTTTGGCCTTCAATTGTTTTGAATGAATTATCAAACACTAGAAGTCATATAAAGTCCAAGTCCTCTGTTCGTTGATCACCACAAAAAAAGCAGCTTGTATGATGATAATTCCATCTATCAGTCGCATATCCTACCACTTCTGCTTTTTTTGAAAAATCGTACCATTTCCAAGTTTTCAATCTGGAGGTTTGAAAATAATTGCATAAGTCGCTGAAGAGATCTCAAGTTGGCAACATCTTCAGCAGACATGTAGGAAGCCTGAGGGGAAGAAACAAAAGGCCCCCTCAAAATAGCAACAGAAGTGACCGAGTCCAACATGGCTAATCCTAGAGCATCCACTCCCTACATTCAAGAACAAAAAAAAGGTATAATTTAGAGCATGCCATGCAACAGTAAGATTTTATATTTCAAGAAAACTTTGACCTTTGCGAATTCCTGAAGAAGTATTTCTCTCACAAAAGAGCCCTGAAAAACCACTCATCTCTTGGTAACATCTTTTAAAAAAACTTCTAAAATTAAATTATAGGCAAGTTTACCTTGTCCGTTAATGTGAAAGAAAGAAACTGCTTCCTAGCAACTCCGGAATTATCATAATCTGTTTTGTTTCTAACTAAAGATTCTTCTGTTTTTGCACGCAATGACTGTAAGAAAAGGAAAATTTAACGTGAGATTTTAAAACAATGAAGGATTCGTCAAGGCTGAAGGAGCACATTTCTTTTTTTTTATATTATTTATCATTTTGGTTCAATGGTTTGGTGGTATTGCAGTGTGCCTACCACCCAAAAGAGAGTTCAAAGCCCTTCTTGTGGGGTTACGTTAGGTAGCCGACAACCAACGTAAAAATAATCAGATCTTTCAACGTGGACTAGAGCAAGAATCCATGTAGTCGGCCCTATTTAAAGCGGGAGAAGGCTTCACCATCTATCATTTTGGTTGTATCGTGTCTTTTATTTAATTTAAAATTGATCAAGAGATGTGGTAGTTCATAAAGATTCATCCTTTTGAAACGTAACCATCATGTCAAGCTCCTTTAAAAAGAAGTTACTATTTTTTTAAGAAAAGAGGGTGGCCTCCCTGTTGGAGTATTTAGTTGTGCGTCACATATGTAATAGGAGGGTAAATGGATCCCTCCAGGATCCATTTACCCATCCATGTGTTTAGTCCCACATCTACCAGTGGTGGGACTTGGAGGTTCTTTGGAGGCTATATAAGGAGCCCCAGACCTCCTGTATCAATTGAGAAAGTTGAATGTAACATATGACCCTTTGAGGCCTTCTCCAGTGGTTTCATCCCGCTCCTTAGGGAGTAGGGTTCCACGTAAAAAAATTCTTGTGTTTCATGTTTCATATTTCTAGTTTATGCTCTGTTTATCATTCCGTTTCCGCATTCCTATTTTCTAACATGGTATCAGAGCAGGTCGATTCTCGAGGATTTCATGTTCGATGTTATTCGAGATTTAATATTTGATTCATGAAGATTCATTCTTATGTATGGTTCAAGTTTTTAGGGTTTCTTTTTGAAGCCCTAATCCCGTGTTCTTTCAAGGTTCCACGCTCCAGGCAGGCATCCCCAGGACCATCTTCATGCGGTACTCCATCCCTTTGCTCCAGTCCAGGCCTGCCTCGCAAACCCAGATCCCGCATAGGCGTGCACCTCGTTGCCTTGAAGAAGACCCAGGGGATGGAGACCCTCTCAAGCCCCGACGGCATCATCGGTTAAGCTGCAAGCGACACCCTCCAGCATACTTCAGGTGGAAGCCCATCGTGCAACTCCCGAGCACGATCACCTACTGCTCCAAGCCCAGCCTTTGCGTGCTTCCCACGCAAAGCTCCAGTTTTCGCACACGACTCTCCCATCTCACACGACACTGCATCTCTCTCCAGGTTCCAGCGGAGCTGAACCCTCGATCCCCTCCTCGTGGGCACCTCATCCCTCTCCTCGCGCAGGCGGCACGAGGCAAATCGCAGGCGGCAACCCCAGGGCTTGCCCCGCATCGTCATCCCCTCTGCCCATCTGATGCCGTACTCCAAATGGCAGCGCACGAGATCTCCAGATGGCAGCGACGCTCCCTCTCCAGTGCTCTCCTGCGACGTCGTCGCTTATCCGCTTCCGCAGGCACCCCATCGCCGAGCATGAGCCCCTGCGATCGGGGCGGCGACACAAGAAAAGAAGGGTTCCCACGAAGGGAACCCTAGGCCCGATTCGGCAGTATTTAAAAAAAAAGTTCTTTTGTTGATATTAAGATGGGCTGAAAAAAATGAGATGGGCCAGAGAAAAAAAGGGAGGGGCGACGACATTTATAAAAAAATGGGTTATTTGTGTGAGAGTCCAAGTGGGCTGATCTGTTTAAGTAAAAAACATGGAGGCTGCACTATTCCAGGTCCAACATGGACAAGAGTTTAAAAAATATGAAAAAGACGCATACAATAAAAAGTCGTATGCAAAAGTTTTTTTTAAAAGGGAAAAAGGAAACACCGTAAAAAATGAAACGGATTTAGAAAAAATGTTATTTTTTTTTACGGCTATAAAAAATGTGTGTGAATGAAATAGCTGAGAGAAGCCAAAAAAAAACATTATCGGCTAAGTGTTTTCACCCCCCCATTTTATTGTGTTCTCCCAACATAGTCGATGTCATGTATTCCAACTAGTATGAGAGAAAGAGGGAGTATATGTAGAGTCACATGCCAGATTTTCCAGATTCTCCAGATTCAGAGATTCCAGAGGCCATTTAGATTTCTAGACTCTACAAATGTACAGACTCGACGTTCAGATATTTTCCGAGTCTGCAGTTCGATATGCTTCGATCAGTGCGTCTTCCATCTGCATGGATGACAATGTCACGAATTGAAACTCTACGAGGGTCATTCCTATTGGAGATCATGAGCTCGCCATTGTACGGGAAATCAAATATCCATTTCAACCGGCATCCGCAACGAGGCAAAGCTCATGTACGTTGAAGAAGCTTGCGAGGGAATCCCAACAGTCCTCGATGTACACATGTATGCCATCTTTGTCGTGGTCCCCATCTTTTCTGGTCGGCTAGAGTTCTCATGTGAACCATAGGGACTCCAGAGTAGAGGACCATTCCCTATGCCATATGGGCACGGATTTTCTGTGGTATCATTAGGGCTGGGCGCTATTTGGGTCAACCCAAACAACCCACCCAAACCACTACAAAGGGTTTAAATGGATTGGGTTATTTGGATTTTGGGTTGGATTTGACCCGATCCATAATATTTATTTGGTTTATGGATTGATTAATGGGTTTGAAGTAATGCACCCGACCTACCTAAAAAATCCGAATTGAAAATTGGGTTAACCATTGAAATACCCATATAAAAAAAGTTAAAAAAAAGCCTTGTTGTACATTGAATCCATTCCAGCTGCAAGCTACATGCACCCAATCCACATGACTCGCATACTACATCATGACTTGAGTCTCTTGATTTTGATCATTTGAATTTGGAATCCCTTCCAGCTGAAAGCTTCTAGCTGCAACCCTACCCTTGGAGGCCAAAACATTGGGGAGGGTACTTGTCCGCCTATGATTTACAACATTTGATGTATAGGAAACGGATGGTGTTATACATTACGTGCTCTTCTTACTCTCATCTATTCCACGTTCCTGAAGCTCTCGTTACTCGTTGCAGTCTTGTGCAAGAGGGAAAGGAAGGGGAAAAAGGAAAGGGTAAAGAGGGAGGTAAGTAAGCCATAACTACTTGCAGGTAAATCTTCCTTGCATCTAGTATACTTTTGATGATATTTTCGCTTTTTGTATAGGATTTTTGTCGGATTTTCTTGCCATCTCTATTAATCAACATCTTGTGATGAAAATAAATATAAAACTTGATTTCTTTGTCATTGTGTATAGGGTTTTTGTATGAGGTTTCTCATTTCCCAATTGGATCTTTCAAAGTTTGGTTTTGACCCAATCCGATCGGCCCAAACCTAAGACCCAAATAACTTCACCCGATTTAATTTGGTTGGGTCATGAGTGGTCATTTTCTAAACCCGAACTGAATTCAACCTGAATTATATCGACCCAAACCACCCAAACCGACCAAATGCCCACCCCTAGGTATCATAGGGCCTCTAGAGTAGAGTACCATTCTCTGAGCCAGACCCAGTTCTCCAACGAGGAGACTCCATGCACAGTTTCAGACTTGATGGTCAGATTCCGAGTCCTCAGTTTGACTCACACTTCAGCCCATTCGTCCTCCTCACATGCACGTCATGAGAAGCAATGTCAACGACAGCAGCCGACAGTTGTGCGCGTTGAGTTGATATTGTATGTAGTGTCATGTATTGTGAGTTGAGTTTCTTTCTGTTTGTCCAAGCTGAGCATTGCATGCGCCAGCTTGAGGGGGAGTGTTGGAGTACTTAGCAGGATCCATTTACCCCATCCATGTGTTTAGTCGCACATCTACCCATGGTGGGACTTGGAAGCTCTTTGGAGGCTATATAAGGAGTCCTAGACCTCCTATATCCATTGAGAAATTTGAATGCTTCTCCCGTGGTTTCATCCCGCTCCTTAGGGAGTAGGGTTCCACGTAAAAAAATTCTTGTGTTACATGTTTCATATTGCTAGTTTATGCTCTGTTTATCATTCCGCTTCCGCATTCCTATTTTCTAACACTCCCAAGCTGGGATCCACCACAACTAGCTAATATATATAATAAAAGTAAAGAAAGTCATTACATCACTTTCAAGTTACAAAGCAAACTCGAGTCAGCACGCTCGCCATGCTACACCCAACGCTCTGAAATGCTCGACCACATTCTCAACATAGAATCTCTGCCCCTTGAAAATGACATCATTTCTGGCACACCCGATTGACCAAACCATTGCTAAGGGAAGGTAGTTTGCCTCACGTCCAGCTCCGCAAACCGATCTGATATCCCTCCATAAAGTGACTCCAATTCGAGTCTCCAGCCAAGACGAAACGGCTCTGGCCCATACCTCTACCGAAAATGGGCAAGAGAAAAACACCGATTTGTTAACGCATATATTAGTTGTCTGTGTGTCTCTCTGTTATTTTTATTTTCAGCTGTATGCTTTATGTAATTTACCCATAGGCTACTCTCCTATATAAGAGAGCCTAGGGCTTATGGAATAAACATCTCTTTCATTTTTCCCAACATGGTATCAGAGCGACGGTCCTAGACCGGAGTTCTTGAGACCCTAACCCTACCCCACCCCACCCGCGAGCCTCTCTCTCTCATCGCTGGCGCCGCCAGCGCTTCTGCTCTGCCGCTGCGCCTCCGCCGGTGCTCACGCGCCTGTGCGCGTAGGTCTGCGCCTGTGCGCGCTCCTTCACGCGCCTTCACGCGCCTGTGCACGTAGGTCTGTGCCTGTGCGCGCTCCTTCACGCGCGGCTGCGCGCTCGTCTGCGCCTGTGCGCGCAACTTCACGCGCGACTGTGCGCCTGATCTTATCTTCACGGTGCACGCCTGTGCGTAACTTCACGGTGCACGTTTCTGTGAGGTCAGAGGGCACCAAGGAGCCCTAAGCGTGTGCGAAGCCCTAAAGAGCACACCGTCACCTACATGGGTTTAGTTGTTTGAGGTCTACACAAGCAACTAAACCCGTCTATGTCATTGTAGACAAATCTTATCTTCAGTCAATCGCTCTAGTCTTCAGTTTCCAGTATGTCAGAAAGCAAGGCGGATATCCCATCCATTGGCGCCTTCCGTGGTCCGGCGCCTATCGTCAAAATGGACGGCACAAACTATGAACTGTGGGCGATGCAGTTCATGAGCATGATGAAGTCAACAGGTAAGAAGCATATTCTTACCGAACCAGAGCCTGCTGAGAAGACTGGAGCCAATGCCTCTTGGGAGGCCGATGACGCATACGCCAAAGTTTGGCTATCTGGTACGTTGGCAATTGAGATTGCCAATGACATTCTACATCAACCCACGGCCAAGGATATGTGGGACATTCTGGCGGAAACATATTCGCAGGCGAAGAACGAGACAAAGATTCTGCAACTCCAGCATGACATATTCACTATAAAGCAGAATGGTCGCCCTCTACATTCACTCTACACATCCCTGAGAGGGATGTTCGAGAAGCTCTACAGCTTCATGCCTCTGACAGCCACGCCAGAACAACAGAAGACATATCGGAATGCGACTATGGTGGGCGTGTTCCTTGCTGCACTTGATCCAGAGTATGAGGCGGCACGATCCCAGATCTTGGCCGATTCTACTATTCCTCCCATGGAGGAAGCCTTCCATAGACTGAGCCGGATCACCGTGCCTTCCACAGCCACGAATCAGAATACTTCAGCCATGGCCGCCAACAGGGGTCGCGGATTTCATCATCAGACCCGTGGACGTGGACCTCGTGGCAGAGGAGGCCGCACTTGGCCAACATGTACTTACTGTCATCGCGTTGGACACAATGAAGACACATGCTACTCGAAGCATGGATTTCCTGCATCTGCACGAGTCGCTGAGCAGATAGAGCCTCCATCTGCTGCTACTTTGGATCAGCGGTTCGATGATCTAGTTGCCCGTCTAAGGGGCATTATTCCCCCATCTGGCCCATCACCTACTACTGAGAGTCAATCTGATGCTGCTGCTTCTGCTTCTGCGTCTACCAGTGCTTCAAGTAGCATACTTGCACGTACCAGTAGTAGATCAGATACATTACCGTGGATTATGGACTCGGGCGCTACACATCATCTATGTGGCGATCAGAGTTTACTTACAGGATATTCTCAGATTCCTCCAGGCTGAACAATGATCATTGCCAATGGTACACATTCTCCCATCACTGGTCAGGGGGAGATTAGACTGACATCTTCTATGCAGCTCAAGAATGTGCTACATGCACATGATTTTTCAATGAATTTGTTGTCAATCAGTCAGATTACGAAGGATTTACAATGTCGGGCAATTTTTAATCCAACTTCTCTTATTTTTCAGGACATCCGTACGGGCAACGTGATTGGTCGTGGCTATGAGCAAGGAGGCCTCTACCGCCTAAATCAGACTCCATTCGCTAGAACCTCATCCCTTCCCACTGGACCTGTATCTCCTTTACTGGTGCATCTGCGCTTTGGGCATCTACCGCTTCAGAAGTTGCGTCGTGAGTTACCCCAGGGTCTTCCTCACACATATATCCAATGTAAGGCTTGTCAGTTAGGAAAGCATCACATGTCTACCTTTCCCAGTCGTCCAGGTCGGAGTAGTACCTCCAAGTTTGAGTTATTTCATATTGATATTTGGGGTCCGAGTCGTGTACCTGATCATCAGGGACACAAATTTTATATAGTTATTGTGGATGACTTCTCTCGTGTGTCATGGGTATTTTTGATGAAAAAAATATGAAGCAGGCGATATTATTATCCATTTTCTGAATGAAATTCAAAATGTTTTCTCCACATCTGTGAAGTTTGTAAGAAGTGATAATGCCCTAAAACTGTGCACTCATGTCCTAGCCAACTACTACTCCTCAAAAGGGATTATACATCAAACATCCTGTGCTTATACCTCTCAACAAAATGGGATTGCTGAAAGGAAACATCGCCACCTGCTAGATGTCACAAGATCACTTCTTATACAGAGTCATGTTCCTTATTCTTACTGGGGTGACGCGGTTCTCACTGCATGCTACCTAATTAACTGTATGCCGTCCTCTGTCTTGGATGAACAGATTCCTTTTTCCATTATCTATCCTAGGAAGGATATGTTTTCCCTTACTCCCCGTGTGTTTGGTTCAATTGCCTTTGTCCACCAGTTGTCTACCGGTATTGACAAGCTCTCTCCTAGGGTTGTCAAGTGTGTGTTTGTTGGGTACTCCAGAACTCAAAAGGGGTACAAGTGTTTTGATCCTTTGCGTAGGCGGTATATGGTCAGTGCATATATTACATTTTTTGAATCCGTAATGTATTTTTCATCCTCAGGTGATCAACAGCTACCTCCACTGACTACCGACGCCATATACATGACACCACCACCTCCAGCACCGTCACCACCATCACCACCACCACCACCACCACCATCGATCCTCGTTTCACCACTACCGTTCCATTATACCCGCAGGCCTCCTCCAGCTCATGGTCATGGCTCATCTCCTAGCTCGCCTATGGTATGTACTGAAGATACTTCTCTTGATGGATCTAATGATATTTCTGAGCAGGATATGTTGCAGAGGCCAGATGAGGACACAACTGATTTAGATGTTCCTATTGCTATACGCAAATCGAAGAGGAGCTGTGTTACATATCCATTGGCAGCTTCTGTGTCATTTGAGCGACTATCTGGGGATTTCAGGAACTTTGTGGTGGCCTTGTCAGCTGTTGATATTCCACGAAATTATCAAGATGCTCAGCAGGATAGTAGATGGCGTCTAGCAATGGAGGAGGAATGGCAACACTTCAATCTAGGGGAACTTGGAGTCTAGTTCCTATATCTCCAAATGTGACCCCGGTGAGCTGCAAGTGGGTATTTACGGTGAAGCAAAATGCAGATGCCAGCATTGACAGATACAAGGCCCGCCTTGTTGCACGTGGTTTTACACAGACATACGGGGTGGATTACCTTGATACATTCTCGCCAGTAGCCCATCATTCCACTCTCCGGATCTTGCTGTCAGTCGCAGTCAATCGAGAGTGGCCGCTATATCAGTTGGATGTGAAGAACGCGTTCTTATATGGAGACCTGCAGGAGGAAGTCTATATGCAACAACCACCCGGTTTTGCGAGTGTTCCAAGGTGTGCAGACTTCATAAAGCTATCTATGGCCTTAAGCAGAGCCCCAGAGCATGGTTTCAGAAGCTCTCAGACCTCTTTGAAAAACAGGGATACAAACGCTCCAATGCTGATCATTCCTTGTTTGTACAGAAGACTTCAAGAGGTATTATTGCAATTATGGTTTACGTAGATGACATCTTGATTACAGGAGATGATGAGCAAGGCATAAAGCATGCGAAAGAGAAGCTGGGGAGCGAATTTGTCACTAAGGATCTTGGAGTCCTTAGATATTTTCTGGGGCTGGAATTTGCTAGAAATCCGTATGGATTAGTAATGTCGCAGAGGAAATATATTACGGACCTGTTGAGTGAAACAGGTATGCTTGGGTGTCGGCCTGCTACGACACCAATGGACCCCAGCATGAAGCTCTATGATGATGACATAAAGGAGGTGGACATGAGAAGATACAGAGAACTGGTAGGCAAACTGTTGTATGTCACGATCACTAGGCCCGATATATCCTTTGCAGTGAGTCGTGTGAGCCAGTTCATGGAGCAACCACGTCAGGTTCATATGGATGGCATACATATGATACTTAGATACCTAAAATCATCTCCAGGTGCAGGTTTGCTGTTCAAGAAGGGAAAGGGGATTTCTATCTCAGCATGTGCGGATGCAGACTATGCAGGTTGTCCCAAGGACAGGAAGTCCACCTCGGGGTTTGCAGTCTATGTTGGAGATTCTCTAATCTCATGGAGGAGCAAGAAACAGACGGTGGTAGCCAGATCTAGTGCTGAATCCGAATATAGGGCTATAGCCCAGGCTAGCACAGAGATGATGTGGGTGAAGGTTGTACTTACAGATCTATGTCTAGATGTACCACTTCCTATGAACTTAGAATGTGATAATCAAGCAGCCTTGTTCATTGCAAACAATCCAGCTTTCCATGAGCGGACCAAGCATATTGAGGTTGACTGTCACTTCATACGTGACATGATTCAGAAGGGGTTCATTGCTACATCGCATGTCACCTCAGAGAATCAAACTGCCGATATATTCACCAAGGCATTACTACGAGGCCCATTCCAGAAGTGTGCGTCCAAGCTGAGCATGATTGATATCTATGCTCCATCTTGAGGGGGAGTGTTAACGCATATATTAGTCGTCTGTGTGTCTCTCTGTTATTTTTATTTTCAGCTGTATGCTTTATGTAATTTACCCATAGGCTACTCTCCTATATAAGAGAGCCTAGGGCTTATGGAATAAACATCTCTTTCATTTTTCCCAACACGATTTCTTCTACCGAAAACAGCTCTGGCCCATACCTCTACCGAAAATGGGCAAGGGATCCTTGCCAACAATTAGAGGGAGCCCCAAGTAGGTAACATGCAATGAGGCTAACGAGCATCTTGGAATTACCGAAATGTGAGTATGCTCCCCTTCTGAAAGGTCGAAGGAGACCACCGCCGATTTCTCCCTGTTGACCACTAGTCTGGATAGATCCCCAAAGGTGTCCATAATAAACGACACACATCTTCTCCGGATCTTCCCCCATTAACATCACTGTATCATCCGTATATTGTAACAAAGGAATGGAGATCTCCTCCATAGTGAACCCCGCACACCAGTTCCCCTCCACTGCCAACCTCATCATCACCGCCAGAGCATCAACCACCAAAACAAACAACAATGGCACGAGTGGGCATCCCTGTCTAATGCCTCTCTGCGGCTGAAACCCCCCCTCCGGTCTACCATTAACAAGCACGACCGAGGAAGTGGTAATAACGCATCTCTTGATCCATGCGATCCACATGGTGGGAAAACCCCTCTTCTCTAAAGATGCCCATAGAAACCTCCCATCCACGCAATCATAAGTCTTCGAGAGATCAACCTTCCATAGGTACTCCTTTGTTCCCACATCTCTTCCATTCAGTGACCATCTCTAATGCTAAAACCAAACCGTCTGCCATAACTCTCCCAGGGATAAAAGCCGACTGCTCAGGCAAAATAATCCCGTAAAGCACCTTCCACAACCGATTGGCAATGATCTTCGACACCAACAAGTAAATAGCATAGGCCTGTAATCCTCCACCCTAGTCGGGGTGCTCTTCTTAAGCAACAGAAAGAGGAGCGCCCTGTTCAACCTCTCGAAACCCATGTTATCAGATCTGAATTCCTCCAACACCTCCATGACATCCCACTTCACAGTCTCCCAAAATTCTTTGTAGAAGTCCACCGTGAAACCATCCAGACCCGTTAAACCATCCGCATTCAGCTGAAATAACGCTTGCCTAGCCTCCACCTCCGAAAATGCCGCAACCAATGCCTCATATCCCCGTCCGCAAGTCGCGAAACCCCTCTCCCTGCCAACCCCATCCCGTACTGGTCTTCCGCCCAGCAAAGTTCCGGAAGTAAGCACGCAACACCGAGCCCATCTCCCAGTCCCCTTCCACCACCACCCCTCCAACATCCACCGAATGAATCAAGCTTCTGCGCCTTCTCCCGCTAGCCATCGCATGGAAGAACTTCGTGTTCGCATCTCCCTCCCTAAGCCATCTCTGCCTGGACCTCTGTCTCCAAGCTATCTCCTTTTTATCCTCCAACCCCTCAATAATGCCTCCTCTTCCATCAGAGCCCTTTCATCCTCCAGTCTGTTCAATCTGCTGACCTCCGCTTGCGCCCTCAGTTGCCAGCATCTCCTTTGCTCACGAATCTTCTTGTCGTACCCTATCAAGTATCCTCTGAGCGCCGCCAACTTGGCAGCCATCCTGGCCGTAACGGACCTAGTAGGAGAGCAACCCTCCCAAAAAGCTGCCACCGACTCTCGAAAACCATCCTTCAACAACCACGCTTGCTCGAAATAGAAGAAAGAACGGGGCCGTACCCCCTCCCCACTCCCAGACGACCAGAGCAGAGGTGTGTGATCCAAGTGAGCACGAGGCAAAGCGCGAGCCTCCGCCAACAGGAAATCCTCCAGGGCCACCGAAGAAGACAAGAAGCGATCAATACGGAATCGCGATCTCGCATTATGCCAGGTGTAGATGCATCCCATTGCATCCAAAATTTGTAGGCCAAAGTCCATGACTACCCCAATCAACTCCATCGAGCCAACATCCCTTCCCCATGTCCCCCAGGTCGATCCTCAGGGAGCAAGGTGACGTTGAAATCCCCTCAACAATCCACATCGCCTCGGGGCCACCAACCAAGCACACCGTAATTCCTCCATGAGCCGAGACAACCCAACACCATTTGGCAGACCGTATACGTTCGTAACCAGGATCAACTTCTCATCCTTCTTCCTCCGAAACAACATGGTAACAGAAAACCGCCCCCCAAAGAGCCGCCTCCTCCAAAGACATCTTACCATCATCCCATCCCGTCACCAATCCCCTTGAAGCCCCTTCTGACTCCACCACCTTACAGTCTCTCATCTTGCAGCCTCCTATATCCCTCTATACCCCATCAATCCCTTACGAAACCTTTGTCTCCTGCAGAAGCACAATATCCGCTTCGCACTCCACAATCATCTACCGAACCGCCACCCTCTTTTCTGGCCTCCCCAAACCCCGAACATTCCATGACATGATCTTCATCTAAAAACTTTGGATAGCCCAGTTGGTGCCACAATACTAAGATACCTCAATAAATCCGCATCCGACTCCCCTTCTGCCGACTCCTCAGCTACCAACCATGCTTCTCTTGCTCCTCCGACATCGCCTTCCCCCAACATGCCCAAACCCCTGTAAATATCCATCCGCCACCGCCTCCGCCTTTCCCTTCCCCCGACGTGAATAACTCCAACCAAAATGGCCTGCAACCCTCTCCCTCGCCCGCTGCCCCCCTTCCGCGAACCCAAGGCCGTCCTCTCCAAAGTTGGCCTCCAGAATCATCGATGCCATGGTAGTCTGCACCACCACTAGAGCTCCGCCTCCCTCATCCTCATTCGTTCCCCCACCTTCTGCGACGACCGCCCTCTACTGACGGGAAGTCTCCAGCCTCTCCTGCAAGGCACCATCATATGAACTTGGCCAGTGAACCACCTTCGCAAAGGTTGGTGCATCTCCCCCACCTTTGACCGGCACCGACAACTCTAGTTGGTCCGCAACCGTAGTTCCCCGATCCATTAATTGCACCTCCTCCTACGACTCCCTCCAAGCCTGTTTTGCTGCGCAAATCCTCCTTGACCTCCCTAGTCGTGCGTTTCATCATGAGGAATCTACCACAAAGTCGTCTGAGATGCACACAACCCACATCCCACCACGACAGAAGCCACCAGGATCTGGATCTGCGTCGCTTGATTCCCTACCTCCGCCTTCCGCTCCAAAAACCACGAAGACCTGGCAGACGAGCCCTTTGCACAACGGTCCGATCCTTGGTGATAGTTGAGTTAACCAGATTGAAATCGGTTACAACTAAGTTGGTTACAATTGAGTTGGTTATAGTGGAACTTAATTACAATTGAGTTGAATACAGTGGAGCTTGATTACAGTTGAGTTAGACATGGTTGAGCTTGGTTACAGTTGAGCTTGGTTTCAGTTAAGTTAATTATTATTCCGCCAGTAGGTCCTGACAAAGAGAAAAGACCATATTATGAAATTCATCCTTATCAGACTAAGAGATACTACCACAGATGTCAGAGAAGCTAGTGGACATGTTGGGAACTTAGTTAGGATGCATTTTACCCCACCGCATGCCTATGGAGGCACCCCAACCATAAGGCTTCCTTACTGTCTTAGAGTCATAGTGTGAGGTCACACTCAGACCAAGACCCCAAACTATCCATTGAACTTGAGAAGTTTAACAAGAAAGGAATCATAACATGAGACTCATCATCTACACTTACTATGATCCATCCATATGACTCATAAACATAAAAAAGAGATCTGGATCACCTCAATCATATTAATCATTAAATAATCAAGATATCTGGATCACCTGGATCATTACAAGCATTTAATAAAGACAACGATCAAACCAGAGACTCATCATCCCTATCACTAAGATCCATCAAACATGAATTATGATTATTAAAAAGTTGATAGCTTAAATATGGATCACATAATCTATATATAAAAGTGTTAAGATTGGGTAATTGAGGTAGGATGAGTAAGACGGTGATTCACATACCGAACAACTTGAAAACTTGTTTCAATGCAAGTAGCTCATTAAATTTAATTGTCTATCTACTTGCTTTCCTTTGGAGCCATTAAATTTCCTGTTATTTTTTAAAATTGATTAGATGTGCTCAACATTTGTTGACGTTCTGCTCTACTTAATGCATGGATTGCAGGAAAAACACGTGCACAATGGTATTAGGAGAGCTGAACCTATAGTTACTATTGTCAGGTAGAGTCAAATTCCTAAGTAGTACCTGGGATTAAATTAAATAGCCAGGTACTACAAAATCTTTTTTTTTTAACTCAGAAACTTCAGAGGTGTCGCATGTTCAACATGCGACACATGAGAAGTTTTTTTTTACCCAGGAACTATAGGAGTGTCGCATAATGAAGATGCACTATTTGAAGAGAGTCACATCTTCAATATGCGTTATCTAGGCTTAATAAAGGCCAAGCACGACATTCGCCCTCCCCACGCGAACTTCCCCTCTGAAGCTCCAGCCGCCCACGACCCTCCCTGTAGCGCCTGCCGTCCTCGGCCTCCCCCACTCCAAGAAACATCATTTTTGATTACTCCTAGGTGCGCAAAGAACTCCTTTTCCGTATCTTCGTTGGTCGGTACCATCCTAGCCTCCATTTCCTCCCACTTGGGCTTCTTCCATACATTGGAGTTGGTAAATTTTTTTTCTTGATTGTTGATTGTATAATGTGTATATGATTCTTCATTTCATGAATGTTTTTATTACTTGTATGTCGTGTCACGTATTAGGTCGGAATGAAGGCGTTGTATTGTATGTTTCATTTGAAGGGTACACTTATTGGCGGTTCGACGACTAACGTACGGGGGTTTGTATTAATGCCTAATACGCCGTTCGAGGAGATTTTGAACTTGATTTACCGAAAGTTCAACCTGGATGCCAACAGTCAAAAAATCAGATTGTTACATCGCATCCCTCGAGGCCCTAGGGAAGATCCGTCATTTTCTTCTATCGTCGATGATGATGATGTGCAGGCACTTTTTTTGTATGCTCGGACAATTGGGAAATCAATGCCCACTGACATAATTGTTGAAGATGTCTGTGAGAGCGAAGTCCCGAATGTTGTCCCGAGTACACAACCAACAGTTGTCCGTCACACACCACCAACAATCTTCCCTAGCATACAACCAACAGTTGTCCCTAACATGGAACCCTCCTTCGACACTGATGTGCCCATAACACAACCATGTACAGATCAAGAATGGAGGATGAGTAACTCGTTGATGCGAGAGGTTAATCAAGCTTTGGATGATTTCATCCCTTTGGGATCAGATGATGAGCTGGAAGAAGGTAGTGATTGGAATGTCGACGATGATGCGGTCGACGAGGAGATCCCAGCTGATGAACACAGCACGCAGCCTATCGTTCCCCGTATACCTTTTTTTGGGGTTAGAGTATCAAATACTCGATCAACCTATGAAGACGACATTCGAAAGAAGTCTCTACTTGATGGTGTCGTCGACGAAATACGCAAGGATAGACGAGTCGAACCGTCTGTTACCCTTCCATCCTCGTGATTTAACGATAACATATCAACGGAGGAGAAAGCGTTGAGTTGTAAACCTTGTAGTTGCTTATGTGATACAAAAATGTAGTGTATATCCTTGGACAATTCTATATATATAAAATGTTTGGATTGTCTTTCTGCATCACAATATTTTTTCTTTTGTGAATGTCTGTTCATCCATATCCCACATGTGTGATTGTGGATACAATTTTGAATTTGCGTTCATCGACATGAAAGAGGCATATAAATTGTGAGGCATGGTCTCTTGTCATAAGAAAATTAAGGGCCAAAACAAGAGATTCAAGACCTCATATATCCGGACCTGCCCTGTCAATTTCCAGGGGTAACTAATATATAGCAAGTTCAACATGCGACATATAGGAAACTCCCTGGATTCGTTCCAGGGGAGAACCTCATATAACGCATGTCGAACATGCTCTATATGAGAAAAACCCTGGAATTGTTCCAGGCACTTTCTCATATAGCGCATGTCTAACATGCGCTATACGAGGAAGTTCCTGGACATTTCGCGCCTCTTATTAAGCCCTAATATCGCATATTCAATATGCGTTTTATATAGCGCATTTTTATTATGCGACACTCCTATAGTTCCTGGGTAAAAAAAACTTCTCATGTGTCACATGTTGAACATGCGACACCTCTGTAGTTTCTGAGTAAAAAAAAAGATTTTGTAGTACCTGGATATTTAAGTTAATCCCAGGTACTACTTAGGAATTTAACTCTTGTCAGGTACACATGTTATAGCTTTTGTTCAGGAAATTATAAATGTGTTTCTTTCTCTTCTATTACAATTTGGGATACATGTACATAATGCACTTTCTTTTGTTATATGCAATTTTTTATGGAAATTAATGCAATATAAATTGGGGACACGTTGTTGGTTCTATGGCTTGTTAATTAAATGTGAATGTCACTCGAAAACGCGAAAAATTTTCCCTCATTTTCGGTACCTAATGCAATCTCTAGCAAATATGATACTACGAGTGATGTGTAGACGGGTATCCTGGATCCTCGGGCTCCACAGACCGAGACCATATTTCGAGAATTTCAGGAATTCACACTCGATCCAAAGTATATATATTATACCCATTTTTATCGTCATTTAATGACGATCAAAACGAGCCATTACACACCCAAATCGAAGACCCGAGGTGCGAATATGGTCAACTTTAATATGTCAAATAAATGAAGAGAAAATGAAAAAAAATATTTCTGTTGTCAACAACATACTGCTCAACTTGGTCTTTTCCTCTCTTAACAGCACACTCTCTTTCTCACTCCACTTGGCATGACCTTAGGGTTTTCTTCCCCTTATAAATACCACCCAAAATCCCCCCTTCTTTCCCAAATTTCTTCTCTCTTTGCTCTTCTAATTCCGGCCGATAGAAAGGACACAACCCTTCTTCTTGCTGCTTCCCCAGCCCTCCTCTTTGTTGTCCTCCTCAGCAAAAGAAGCCCTGCCGGAACCTCTTGCTGGAGCCCCTCCTTAGGCTGCAATCAGAACAGCTAGCACTGCTGCTCTGAAGCTTCTGCTGCAGCTAGAAGACCCCCCCTGTTAGGGCTCCATTTCAGCTTCTATAACAGCTACCTGCTGCTACCACATGCAAGTTTTGGATCTCCACATTTTGGAGATCCAAAGGTACAAACATAATCCCCTAGTCTTTGTTGCCATGCATGCATAACTAAGACCCCCTTATTGCTGCCATCCATGAAATCAATTCCCATTCATTTTTTAATTGGATGATACACGACAATATTGGATATGTTGTTATGGAAAACCCTTCTCTTAACCTATTGAAAAGTTAAAGTTGAGAAGGTTAGTTTTTGACCTTTGTCTAAATCTGTGTTAACCTTTGTCTAAATCTGTGGGATAACCCTTGTGTAGCTCGTGTTATTGTGTGTGTATTGGAAGGGAGTCTTTTATTAGATATTGATGTGACATCAGATATCTAGTAGTTTATTGAATGTAATGAAATAAAGCGGTTGATAGATATTATTTCAAATACATAACAACATCTGATTAGTAATGGGATCGGTGACAGCTGGTGGGGAAAATACCAAGGATATGGGGAATAACAGAGGGTTTAGTGAAGATAGGTCCCTTGGTCAATCTTTGAACTAATAGTCTTTAAGGTTTAGTCTCTGCTCTGAGTAAGAGGATAAATAACCCTTAAATGATAATACCTCTGCTCAATCATAATTCAAACTCAGCTCAATGTTTAAAACGTGATGTTGTCTGTCACTTCTAATTTAGGGAGGGCTTATGGGTTCCTTTTAGGTGTTATTGTCATGTCATGAGCCCCCACATCTTTTGAATCTATGTCAACCTTTATAGCTCTTCATTCCTTGAACGAATACTCTTCTTGTGTGCCTACCAATACTCTTCGTATGACGGGGCAACTTCAGTCCACTCATCTTTGTCAGGCAGCGATGTGATGTTTCTTGAGCAATCAAAGTATTTTCTGTAACGTAGTTATAGTCCGTAATTTAACTTTCGCTGCTCTTCTTCTTCCAATTCCATTTAATCAAGATTGTTTGGTCTGCCAGAACACTACCTAAGGCCTCTACCTTGCTAAACTCACCAAGAGTTTAAACTAAACTCTCGGATTATTGCATTTCAGGGACATCTGATATGTGGTATCACCTGATTTATAAAAAATATTGTTATAACCATAAGCCATCCTTATAAATAGAGCTAAGTTTCAAGAATAATAAGCTATGGATTTCCAAGTTAAAATATAATGATTTGAGGCCGATTTAACATACAAATGGAATTAATATTTGGATTATTAAACTACAAATCTCCATGTTTGACAAGATTTGGGGGAACTCATATAGAATAGAACTTAAATCTAGCGAGTAGCTCTGACTCTAATGGCTTGAAGATGAAAAGAATTGGAATATCTTACATCAATCTAAACTTAGAATCGTATACAAGGAACATCTTCTAATCTCCTGCCCCTATTAAAGAGATTGAAATACAAATATTAAATTAATAACACTCTTCTCTTATGAAGTCAACAAATGATTTCATAAGATCATTATGGTTAGTAATCCTCAAACAATTAATCCTTGAGTATACTCTACTATTTATATATATCATTAAAGACAGGTAGTGACAAAATACCTACATTGATACCATAAAGTGATATCAATAAGATCGTTGACCAAGAGATCTAGATTTGTATGAGTAACCACATGAAGAATTGAGAAAGAGATGAGTAGATAAGCAAGTGAAGATGATCGTGAATTAGTAGTACCGGTCATGGTGACCCTTACACCTGATTGTGCGAGGCGTGGTGACCCTCAACTGGGTGGGAGATAGGAAGTCCAGTTAGGGCAGCGACCGTCAAGTGCGCAGGTTTAGGATCCCAGTCCTTTTTACGGTTTTTTACGCGAGCTCGCAATGTTTTTACGCTTTGTTGGGATCCAAGATTTTGACCAGTTCTGCTGATCCTCTGTTTTAGGGTACCTAGGCTGGGGGGCCATCTGTTTTAGTCTTTCTCATGAGCTCGTTTGCCCGTACCGATCGGGCCGATTTTTGGAGTGACTCTTCTGAGGAGTCTCTCCCACCCGCCTCAGGGGCGTAGTTTTGGAGTAGGCCTAGCCCTCTACTGGACCACACTTCCACATAGAGGGCGAGACGGAAAAATCTCTTAGGAGACTTCCTCACCGCTTGAGTTTTGGTTACCGTTTCGCCAATAAGCTTGGCGATGTGTTACAGTTGAGAGTTTGGCTACAATTGAGTTGGTTACAACTGATTGAGGCAGAAATCATCAATCATCAATAATCATCAATCTTCGACAATTATTTCGATAATTAATCAGATCTTAGAACTACTATTACAAATGTCAGGAAAAGCTAGTGGACGTGTTGGGAACTTAGTTAGGATGCATTATACTTCACAGCATGCCTACAAAGGCACCCAAACCCTAATGTTTTCTTCATGCCTTAGAGTCATAGTGTGAGGTCAAATTCAAATCAAGACCACAAACTATCCACTAGACTTGAGAAATTAGACAAAAATAAAGATCAGATTAGAAACTCATCATCCTCAATACAAAGATCCATAAACATGATATCTAAATAACAACAACAAAACCTTTTCCCACAATTAAGTAGGGTCGGCTACATAGATTCTTCGCCTCCATTTAGATCTATCTTGGGTCAATCTGGGGCTTATGTCCAAAAAACTTAGATCCCTTCGTATAGTCTCTTTCCAACACTTCTTGGGCCATCCTCGCCCTCTCTTAGCCGACTCAACATCCCAACACTCATATCTCCTAACTGGTGCATCCATTGATCTTCTTTGTAAATGACCAAACCGTCTTGAGCGGTTTTCTCGCATCTTATCCTCGATCAGAGCTGCACCAACTTTCTTTCTGATTGCATCATTCTGAATCCGATCTTTACGTGTGTGTCCACACATCCACCTTAGCATTTTCATTTCTGCTACAACCATTCTCTACACATGTCTATGGTTCACATGCCAACATTCAGATCCATAGAGCATAGCAGGTCTCACGACTGCTTTGTAAAACTTTCCTTTAATTTTTAAAGGAATTTTCTTATCACAGAGAATAGAAGAGGCTCCTCTCCACTTTAGCCAACCTGCATTTATTCTATTAGTAACATCTCCATCAATTTCCATATCCTGTTGCAAACATGGCCTCAAATTTCAGCGAAATTCGATCGAATTTCTGTCGAATATCGATTATCTAAAAGAATCTCTCTTCCAGATGTTATTGTCACCAATCTTCACCTCAATTCCTTCACCATTTCTTCCATCAAAGGTGCACTCCATATATTCCGTCTTAACCCTACTTATACGAAATCCTTTAGTCTCCAATGCATGTCTCCAGACCTCAAGCTTCTCATTTACTCCATCTCTAGTCTCGTCAATCAACACAATATCATCAGCAAATAACATAAACCAAGGTAACTCATCCTGAATGTGACTCGTCAACTCATCCATAATCAAAGTAAAAAGAAATGGACTCAAAGTTGAACCTTGATGTAAACCAATGTTGATGTCAAAATAGTCAGTCTTCCCAGATGTGGTCCTTACACAAGATAAAGCCCTATCATACATGTCTTTTATGAGGTTAACGTATAGGACATGTGCTTGTCTCTTCTCCAAAACTCTCCACAGTATCTCTCGTGGGATAGAATCATAAGCCTTCTCCAAATCAATAATGATCATATGGAGGTTCTTCCTTTTAGCTCTATAAATTTCCATTGTTCTCCTCAGCAAATGGATGGCTTCAATAGTTGAGCAACCTGATATAAATCCGAATTGATTTTCTTTTACGTTGGAAACTTTCCTCAGCTTTCTTTCGATCACACGTTCTCAAATTTTCATAGTGTTTCTCATCAGCTTGATACCTCTATAATTTGAACAATTTTGAACGTCTCCTTTATTCTTATAAAGAGGCACCACGATATTCCTCCAATCTTCATGCATTTTCTTGCTTCGCCATATAACATTGAATAGATTCGTAAGCCAAGTCAAACCGCGCTCACCTAAAACTCTCCATACTTCTACAGGGATGTCATCCGGTCCTACACCTTTCCCGAGTCTCATAACCTTCAAAGCCTACTCTACTTCCTTTCTTTGTATCCGTCTATAGCTTGCACGATTCAAGTAACTTTCACTACTAGCTAGATCACCCAAAGTGATATCTCTATTTCCTTCCCTAATGAAAAATTTATGGAAGTACTGCTCCCATCTAGTCTCTATGTCCTTTTGAGTAACAAGCACGTGACCTTCCTCATCCTTAATGCATCTCACTTGAGAAAGGTCTTTGGTTTTTCTTTCTCTTGCTTTGGCCAACCTGAATATATCCTTCTGGCCCTCCTTAGAGTCGAGATTTTTATAAAAAAACTTCATAAGCTTTTGACTTACCTTCTCTTACAACCTTCTTTACTTCCTTCTTCGCTATTTTGTAGTTTGTGACAGTTTCCGCTGTTCTATCCTTAGACATAGCTTTAAAGCATGCTCTTTTAATTTTTAGCTTCTCTTGCACCCCTTCACTCCACCACCAAGCCTCCTTCTGACCTGGAGCCCCTCCCTTCGACTCGCCTAGTATCTCTTTGGCTACCTTTCGGATATAAGATGCTACTGCCTCCCACATCTCGTTTGCACTTCCGCTACAATCCCAAGATAAGTCTTCTAAAACCTTCTCCTTGACGCTCGATTGCTTCAGTGGAAGATTCCACCATCAACATGATCTCTAAATGATGAAAAATTAATAATCTACATATAAATCATATAAATAAATATATGAAATGTCATCTATGAATAGTTATAGGGTGTGAGTGATCTGGGGATTTACTTACATAGTAGCTTGAAAACCATTTTCCACGCAAGTAGTTTGTAAATTTTTAATATCAACGCCAATCTACTTGCTTTCTTTTAAAACCACTAAAATTACCTGTTTTATTTTTTATATGTTGGATTGTATGCAACAATTGTTGACATTCTTTTGTTCCTTACATGTATGGCAATCAAAGCGCCTACATCGCAGTAGACTGACAGATGATCCAGAGTTTCCGCTGTTATGCTCAACGGTACATATGTTGATTGTTTTTGTTCAGATAATGTATACTGCTTTTCTTTCTCTTCTATATTTTGGGATACATGTATATATTGCAGTTTTATTTTGTTACATGTAACTGTATATGGAAATTGATGAAATGTGAATTGGTGACACTTATTGTAGGCTCTGCGGTTGCTTCTCATCACTGTAAATGTCATTTCCAATCGCGATTTTTTTTCGGTAACCTAATGTGATCAATTACGAATACAATACTATGAATAATGTGTAAACGGGTAATCCGGATCCCAGAACGTCACAAATCTGAGGATGCATACTACTCCAAGCATGGTTTTCGTGTTTCTGCTAGTGTTGCAGATCGGAATCTACCATTTGGTGCTCCTCTTTTGGCATTTGATTAGAGGTTCGATGAGCTTGTGGCAATACTGAGAGAGATCATGCCAGAACCTGGGTCGCCTACTGCTCCATCAGGATCTTCAGAGATTGCATCAACATCTGTCACTACATCATGTACTTCATATGCTTTTACTAGCTGTTACAGAGTAGATTTATCAGAATGGATTATGGATTCAGGAGCTTCACACCACCTATGTGGTGATAGATGGTTGTTAAGTGCACACAGATCGATTGTGCCATGCAAATCTATAGTGATAGCAGATGAGACCCACTCTCCTATTACTAAACAGGGGGAGGTGCAACTGACTTCGATAATGAGTCTACAGAATGGTCTTCATGCTCCTGATTTTTCTATGAATTTATTGTCTATTAGTCAAATCACCAAAGACTCACATTGCCATGCCATATTTGATACGTATTCTCTTGTGTTTCAGAACATTCTTATTGGCAGGGTGATTGCCGTGCCATATTTTATACGTATTCTCTTGTGTTTCAGAACATTCTTATTGGCAGGGTGATTGGATCTAGCCATGAGCATGGAGGTCTCTACAAACTGGTCAAATCCCCATATGTTGATACTTCATTTATGTTGGGAAAAAATATTCTGTTCTCGATTGCGTTTCCCGAGAATGATCTTTTCTCCCTTACTCCTTCTGTGTTTGGATTTGTTGCCTTTGTTCAGCATACGTCTCCTGGCCATGACAAGCTCTCTCCTAGAGCCATCAAATGTGTCTGTGGGGGTATTCCAGAACTCAAAATGGATACCGTTGTTTTGATCATTTTCGACGAAAATATTATGTTAGTACATAAGCCACTTTCATTGAGTCTATTTGATGAATCTGTTATTCATCACTCTAAAAGAGATTAATTAAGTTCAGTTCCCCAAAATTCATCTGCATTTTATCAATTATCTTGCATAATTAGCACTCATGCATATGTAAATAATAATTGCATTTTATCACTGCACAATTGCATAAAATAAGAAGCCAAAAATCTCAGCCCAATTAACCTGTAAAATAAGCTAACTTCCCCGATTTTTAATTAATTCATGCCAACTCCAAATCACCTAAAGCTACCTCCAATGTGTACATATCACTAACAAGAATAAAGAAAAAATACAAAAAAATTACTAACAAAAATAAGTGGGGACCAGAAACCCAAACCCTAGTTTCAGGATGTTCGAACTAAAACGTTGATATCTTCCTCATATAGAGACCAATTTGATCCTACTCACTTTTGAACTAATGTACATTCAATTACCTTCGAAACAAGACCAAATTCAAGTGAATCGGAGCTCATATGTGAAAGTTGGGTTTTGGACCTCTTTTGTACATTATGTATTTTACCCGTATTTGACCTATTATTTTATGTATATAATTAACTCTTTTTATTTTATTTCCTTTTCATTTATTTTCTTTGACAAAAGTTTTATCAAAACACGCAAAAATTCAAATTCAAAATGAGTTTGAAGTCAGCGAAACTAACTGAATCTGAGTGTTTACTAACAATCTGTACAAAAGTCATCTTTATCGTAATTTATTTTATTTCTCTATTCTCTTAATTAATTAAAAACCAAAAAATTAGAGTAATGTGTAAATATTTGTTTTTGATTTTATCGTATTTTTTCCAGACTTTTATCTTATTTAAAAATGATAAAAAAATTACAAAACCTGAAAATCAAGGCATTCTATGTACAATAGTACCTCCAAAAATATCACTTTGTGCAAATGATATGTTTTGGTTTTGGTCTCTCATGAAAGTTGTAGATCTCATCGAGACGAGCAACTTTCGTGACGAAAATTTTTCGATCCGAGGTCATTTGCTATTTCTTTTTGATTTTTCTTTTCTTTTATTTTTTTGAATTTTCTAGGAGTGACACGTGACAGCTCCTGGAGCCACCACATGTCACTCATTTTATTGCATTTATATTTCTTTTATTATTTATGAAAAAAATAAATAAAAATAAAATAAAAATAATATTCCATGTGGCAAGATTTTGGTCGTCCAATCTCGGCCGATCGGATGGCTATTGTGCTTCTCCCTCATCAGGCCGATCGACCCCTTTCTCCTTTCAGATCGTGCCGCCCGTTGTGATTCTCAGCTGTCGCCATTCCATCTTGGGCATTGCCTCCCCGACCATTGAGATAGTAGTACATCCAAGCCAAGTATGCATCACTCTAACATGCAACCATTGTTAAAAAAATGTGCCTCGAGGCGAAACAAGGCGGAGGAAAAGAGCCTCGAGGCGACTGCCTCGGACCCCGACTGAGGCGAGCACCTCGGATGACCGAGGTAGTGAGGCGGGGCGATGCGGTACCTGAGGTGTTACGGATTTACCAAGCATTTTTAATAAAATAATTGGTTATATTGGAAGTTTCAGATGTTTACAAAGACCTAGTTGTTGAGGATTTATTTATACAAGATGAATGCTTAAATAAGATGAATGCTTAAATTTGACTTCTTTCTTATTCATATTTTCCATTAACATGTCCAATTATTTCAGTGAACTCTTAATATTACATCCTTAAACATATGAATCCTCAAATCTCAGATGCATGCGACTTAGAATACCCACATAAGAAAAACTTTCGGTAGGGTATGGTGGCACAAGGGGACATCAGACCGTTCCTCAACTGGGTTCAACAAAACATATGGTTAGGTTTCAAATCATATGATTCATATCAACCAAGGTTTGAAAAAACGAAAGGCGGAACGAGGCGTTTCCATCGGAATCGAGGCGAGGCGTAGCCTCGAGGCGGTCGAGGCGTAAGCCTCAGTTTATAGAGAAAATATGCAAAAAATATAATTATATATATGTCAATGAAATTATATGTCATCTGCCCAACATATAATACTTAATACTATAAGATATGATGAAATAATATAGATAAGAACCCTAAAATAGAAGATATAACAACATCATATCCCTTTCTATACATTTTCATCCAATCAAAAAGGAATTCATTGTATTTGAATGTTGTGAAAGCATTAAACAATGCATATCTATCTTTGAAATATTGTTGTAATTAAAAGTACGATTAAATATACGTTGAAGAAATTTATGTTATGTGTCTACCATATAATATATAGCCGCACGAGAAACTGTGAATCGTATCTATATCTAGCAAATATTTGAAATATTGTTCTGATTAAAAGTACGATTAAATATAGTCGAAGAAATTTATGTTATTTGTCTAATGTATTATATATGGCATTATGAGAAATCATGAATCATATCCATTTCGTTTTGCTTGATATATTGCAAAGCTCGTTAATTTTACGAGCATTGTTGGATTTGATATTTATGGATTCATTCACTAAGAGTGAAATAGTAAGAGTTTGCTGAAATAGTTAGACACAACTAATAGTAAATATGAAGTTATGGACACGAAAGAAACATCAGATTTAGGCATTTATCTTGTATAAGCATTATCCTAAACAAATAGATATTTATAAGCTTCTGAAACTAACAATTAAACCATTAAAATCATAAAAAAATTGCTTCAAAAAGTCAAAACGCCTCGGCAAACGCCTCGACCGCCTCGAGGCGGAACGCCTCGAGGCTACGCCTCGGCTACCTGAGGCGCGCGCCTCACTGGGCTGGACCGAGGCGCACGCCTCGAGGCTAAATTGGACCGCCTCGCCTCGAGGCGTACGCCTCGACCGCCTCGAGGCTAGTTTTTTCGAACCATGATATCAACATCTCGGACATCTTTAATGACAACTATAGCTAATGACTCCCTTTTTGATAAATATTTTAGTGGCCAATGATTTCCTTTTTGATTGGGTAGAAATTTAGTAGAAAGGTTTATGGATTTGGCATATCCTTTTTTCATGTTCTTATCTTCATAATTTCATCATATATTACGATGCTATATATTATATGTCTGTCAGATTAGATCATTTCATCAATAATATATTCGTTATACTTTTTGTAATTATTTTCCTGTACAAATTGAGGCTCACGCCTCGACCGCCTCGAGGCTACGCCTTGCCTCACCTCCAGGGAAAACGCCTCGTTTCGCCTTTCGTTTTTTCAAACCTTGCATGCAACTATACAAACAAAGCATAGTAGAGCTCCATGCAAACAAGTGTTGCATGAGCATGATACATCAAACTTCACTACCTCAAAAGGAAAATGGTGCCTCACTTCAATCTCGAAGTCTAAATCTCATCGAGGCGATACTTTGCCTAGTGTATTATCACACTTCTTCAGTGCTCTCCGAGAATTGACAACACCATCCTTCCTTGAAAACCACCAAGCATCGTCGTTATCCCATCTTCGGTCAATGCAAACTTCATGATTTTTTTGAAAGGAAAAGGGACGATCACCGAGAAGGATGAGCGCCCAAAATGCCACCTTCATGGTGCTGCTCGTTTGCCTCTAGTAGTGGCAATAAATGGGTTCTCACCAAACGCCATCGCTACCTACAATATAAATGCTGCATTTTCAACAACTTTATTATCCACTCATCGGTATATGAGCTCCCTGTGAACCCCTCAGGATCCGGGTACCCGTTTACGACAAAATTCGCAATATTTCATTCACATTGATCGCAGAGTTGTAGAAAAGCAGGGAAAATTTTTCGCGCAAATTTGACATTCATTTCCATCATACATGACCACAAGTACAAGAGTCAACATGGCACCAAAATTCTTTTCATTAATATTCATATCAGTATTCAACATGTACAATGATCTTCCATTTACAACATATATCCCAAAGTGTGATACAAAAGAGATAACATTTACATCATTATCTGAACAAAAACTGAGGCAAAGTAATTCATACCGTCGGGTATAAACTCTATCTCCTGGAAGCATGTATATCTACTGAGCTGCAGGCTGTTTGCCTGCCACACACAAAATAGGAAAGAAGAGGCGTCAGCCATTGCTGGTACCTCCCTAAAATTTATAAAAATAACTTGACATTTAATATGTACAAAAGCAGGCAAGTAGAAAGGTGGTACCAGTAAAATCTACGTCTACTTGTGTAAGTAAAAAGGGTTTGTTTGTAATGCGTTTCTAATGATTTCCCCAGAACCCGGCATTTCCCATATGTAACATATTTATATAGCAGTTGTATAATCATAAGTGTATGAGTGTGAATGCATCTATCAATTTCTTCAGAGATCATGTTGGTGAGTGAAAAACGGAAAAGTTGAGATTGTAGAGATCTATTAATTTATTTAAATTCTTGGGTAGAGAGAATGGTCTTTTGATCATAACTTCTCCAATTCTTAACTTCAATGTTTCAGATATAGCTCCAGATGTTGTAGATGTAGATATGGATGATCTAGATATAGAATCGCCAAGTCTGTTTGACGAAGTAACTCAAGCGGTGAAGAAGCCTACAAATGGCTCTTCCGTCTCGCCCTCTAATTGGAAGCGCGGTCCAATAGAGGGATAGGTCTACTCCCCAACTACGCCACTGAGACGGGTGAGAGAGACTCCCTAGAAAAGTCGCTCTAGAAACCTGCCTGACTAGTACAGGCTAACGAGCTCGTACGTAAAACTGAAAACCAAGGATCCCCCGCATGGGTATCCTAAAAGTCAGGGTCAACGGAACTGGTCTAAAGTCAGGATCCCAACGAGGTGTAAAAACACTGCGAGCTCGCGTAAAAACCGTGTAAAAGACTGGGATCCTAGACCCGCGCATTAAGCGGCCGCTGCCCAAACTGGGCTTCCTTTCCTCCGCCCAGTTGAGGGTCACCGCGCCCTCGCACAGTCAGGCGTAAAAATCACCATGACCGGCACGATTAACTGATATCTTTGTATTACAATCTTATGGATGTACTAGGCTATAGATTAAATTCTCATTATCTTTTGTTGATAACCTCACCGATCTAAAGTGATTCATGCATGATTACAAAGACTTCTACTTCACAAATAACACGAGAGACCCTTCGTAGTCTTTGTGAACATCCTCATTTTCTCAAAATTATAAGTAGAAACTTCGATTTGAAGATAGTTTGAGAAGTGGTACGAAGAAAGCGAGTCCAGTGATGGAAAGTCTATCTTAATGAAAGAGAATATAGACTTCTTAATACTTAGAAGGCTTAAAGTCTATCTCAGACATCTGGTATGTAAGATTTTTGCACTTCAGAATAGAAAGAAGGCATAGACTTCCAAAGTTTTAAAATCGAGAAGACATGACCCTAAGCAACCAAAATCTTAAACCGGATTCGTAATTTCCCATGGGTTTGTTCCTATATGCCGACAGTCTACAACTCTCATATTTATGGAAGGTTTTATTCTAACTCACGGTTTACAATGCTACGGCCAAATAGAACATCAATTAATTTGAATCAAATACCTGAAACTCACTAATACCAGGGTACTTCCAGCCTATATTTTTTTTTGAAAATGAGGGATATTTCAACTTTCTGGAAGTATCAAGTCCTATCTCAACAACTGAGATCAGGCCTTCTGCAAACAAATTGTCTAATTCCATGTGGAAATTGTTCATGAAGTCGAAGTGTACGTCTATACCCATTCTCCTTTTGAGAACACGCTCCTTATCGATTCCCCATGAAAGGCATTCAGTGTTTCTCCTCCCTTCTCGGTCTGTGAAAAAAATATCTTGGTTATCTCATCCAAATCTCCGTTACCCACCTTGGCAGTGTGATTGGAATTTCACAAAATCCACTGCCATCCTCATGGAATGTCATGACAACCTGAAAATTTGATTTTTGAATTCTTGAACAGCTCTCTGTATTCCTATCAAACATAATTCCGTGGACTCAAATTTTTCAACAATTCCCTACCAACAAGACACTGCAACTCCATCAATATGAATGGATTTAAGATGATGCAGTGAGATTCAGGGTCACCCAATTGACATAAACCATTTATGATACCAATAGGAAGCATTACTAAGAAAGGAACATATGGAATTCCAGGGAGATCAGCATCTTGTGCCCTCCTTTGAATATCATGCATTAGATCAAGACCAAGAATGGGAGGTTCACAGTCCAACACTTAGAGTGGTTCTAATTCTTTAGAGAAGATGATGCTTTAGAGAAGATACATATGGACTCTCTACAAACCTAAAAGACTTTAATTACAAGCATGGCATCAAAAGATAAATATAAGGATTGTACAAAAGAATCAAATATAATGAGCATGCATGGCAGCAAGGAGGAGAAGGGATTTGTACATTTGAAGCTTTGATCTACATGTAAAACAATATGCATGGCAGCAAAAGAATGGCTGGGGAATGGTACCTCAAATCTCTTCAAGTTTGAAGAGAAATTTGCATGAAATTGCTGGAATTTGAGAGAAGAAGCTGCAGATTTGAAAGCTCCAGCACTTTTCTTTGGATTTGGAGCAGCCTCAAAGCTCCAAAAGTTGTAGGAGGTCTGAAATAGAGCCTCCAAAATTTGATATTCACAGCTCCAGAATTTGAAATTCAGAAGTTCCAGGATATGAGAGAGCTGGGACTCTCTCTTGGTTGTAAAGAAATAGAAAAAGGGAGATGAGGGAATGAGAAGGAAAAGAAAGAGAGGGCTGTGGCTCTCGTTGGGAGTACTTAAATAGGAAAGAGATGGGAAGGGGGAAGTTTCCTGGAACTTTCCCAATGTTTAATATCATAGTGACATCACTTGTGACATCAGCATGCTGATGTCAACATGCTGATGTCAGCATGCTGATGTTATAATTCTCTCTTTTTTTTTTAATTTTTTTAAACAGCTGGAAGCCAGACTCTTGTCTGCTGCTACAGTAAATAAAATTTTATTTTTATTTACTTATGTTTTTTTTATTCCTTTATTTGAATTGTTTAAATATGTCCGTTACTTACTCCACGAATGTCGGATTTTGACGAATAATATCTCGTTTTGACCGTCTCGGAACGACGATCAATATGAGTATAATATTGATATACTTTCGGTCGAGTTTTGAATACTCGAAATTTTCGGATACGGATTTTGTTTGAAGTTAAATTTTACGATTTAAAAATATCAAACGACCTTTGATTGACGAACGGTCGATTCCGTTGGTCTTGTATCGTCGAATTGGATCTCATGACGGTCTCGATTCGTTTCGCGATTTTCGAATTTGCGTCGCGGCTTTTTCGCGGCGCGCAATACGAAGTGACCGATTTTTGGTCGATTTTGCCCGAATGACTTTTGATTCATAATCAATTGGTCGATTTAGGTTATCTAATGTTGTCAGATAACTTTATTGGGTTAATCGGACCCAAATCGGATCGGGTCCGGGTTTATGTAGATCCTGGATGTTACAAATATAAAAACCTCAAAGGGGGTCTCGTCCTCGAGACTCGAGTTAAGGTTATTAGGTGTCTCGTTTTGATTTTATATAGCCATAAAAACCTCAAAGGGTTTTAATCCCATAAAAACCTCAAAGAGAAAACAAGCCATATATTTTAACATATATCTAGTTACAAAAGCTTGTTTTGCTCGTTACCTCAGAAAAGTTGCGGGTATCGTGCCCGCATGTCGGCTTCGGTCTCCCACGTCGCCTCTTCGACGCTGTGTCGATGCCACAACACCTTGACTAATGTAATATCTTTACTGCGAAGCTTCTTCACAGCACGGTCAATTATCTGGACTGACCTCTCCTCGTAGGTCAAGTCAGACTCTACGTCAAGACTCTCGTAACTGATGACGTGTCGAGGGTCGTGCACATACTTTCTCAAGTTGGATATGTGGAAGATGTCATGAATAGCTGATAGATGTGGAGGAAGGGCTATTCGATATGCCACCTTCCCCACTCTAGCAAGTATCTCGAACGGTCCAACATATCGTGGCGCCAACTTGCTACGAACACCGAATCTCTGCACTCCCTTCATGGGAGATACTTGCAAAAATACCCAATCTCCAACCTATAAATGATAGAAATGTCATTAATATGAAGTTAAGTCAATTTTGTAATAAAGGAAGAGAAGAAGATTGGATACCTGGAATTCCAAATCTCTTCTCCGACGGTCTGCATAACTCTTCTGGCGGCTCTGTGCCGTCAGAAGCCTCCGTCTCACAAGATCAACAGCTCTCGCGGTCTCCTCCAGGAGATCTACGGAATAGAGAGCATGATCACCTACCTCACGCCAACTGAGAGGCGTCAGGCATCTCCGCCCGTATAGGGCTTCGAATGGTGCCATGCCAATACTGGAGTGATAGCTGTTGTTGTACGTGAATTCCACCAAAGGCAAATGGTCCTTCCAGGACCCTTTCCACTCCAAAGTGCATGCGCGAAGTAGATCTTCAAGCGTCTGAATGGTGCGCTCACTCTGCCCGTCTGTCTGCAGATGGTATGCAGAACTCATCTTCAGCTCTGTCTGTAGTGCTGACATGAATTGATGCCAATAATGAGATGTAAATCTCGAATCCCTATCAGACACCACCTCTCGTGAAATACCATGCAGCCTGATAATGTTCTGTACATAGAGTTTGGCCAACCTGGATGGAGTGTAGGTCGTGTTGACAGGTATGAAATGGGCTGATTTGGTCAACCTATCAACAACGACCCAAATGGAATCATGGCCACCTGGTGTCTTCGGCAATCCTGTGACAAAATCCATAGAAATGCTCTCCAATTTCCACTCAGGAATGGGGAGAGGCTGCAGTAATCCTGGTGGTCTCCTGTGCTCAGCCTTGACCATCTGACAGGTCATGCATCTGCTAACATGTAGCGCCACATCGCGCTTCATTCCATCCCACCAGAAATGTCCACGCAGATCACGGTACATCTTCGTACTACCTGGATGGATAGATAACCGTGAACTGTGTGCCTCATTGTGAATGTCTCTACGAAGCTGCTCGTCATTGGGTACAACGACCCGTCCTGCCTTCCATAAAATAGACTCTGCCATGACAAAATCATCAAATTCTTCAGTAGCTCGAGCCATCTGCGCTGTCTCATATTCAGCTCTTTCTGATCAAATATGTACTTCAAGCTCTTGTGGCATGTGAAGATCTCGAAATTCACCCCATATAGATAGTGACGCCAGATCTTCAAGGCGAAGACAACAGCCGCCAACTCCAAGTCATGTGTGGGGTAGTTCCGCTCATGCGGTCTCAACTGCCGTGAAGCGTAAGCAATCAGCTGTCCTCTCTGCATCAATACTGCTCCTAGACCTTCTCCAGATGCATCTGTGTAGGCTGCATAGTCCTGAGTGCCTGAAGGAAGAGCAAGAATAGGCGCTGTGGTCAACCTCTCCTTCAATGTCTGGAAGGCCTGCTCACATGAATCGTCCCAAATAAATGGGATTCCCTTCTGCGTCAGTCGTGTCAGAGGGCGAACAATGCGTGAAAATCCGCTGACAAAGCATCTGTAATAACCTGCTAGCCTAAGGAAGCTCCGAATCTGCGTGACAGTCTTGGGCTGCTCCCAAGACATAACTGTATCTATCTTCGCAGGATCAACCGCAATGCCTGCTCCAGAAATGATATGCCCGAGAAATGAGACCTGAGATAACCAGAACTCACACTTGCTCAACTTGGCATATAGCTTGTGCTCCCGCAATGTATCCAAGACAATCCGTAGATCATTCGCATGATCTCATCCATTCCTTGAGTAAATGAGCACATCGTCAATGAACATTACTACAAACTTGTCCAAGTATGGACGGAAGATCCGGTTCATCATATTCATGAAAGCCGCAGGTGCATTGGTGAACCCAAACGACATCACCACAAACTCGTAGTGTCCATAGCGAGTCCTGAAGGCTGTCTTCGGAATATCCGACTCGCGAATCCTCAGTTGATGATAGCCGGGCGAAGATCGATCTTTGAGAAAACCGAAGATCCCTGGAGCTGGTCAAACAAATCATCGATACGTGGCAAAGGATAACGGTTCTTCACCGTTCTCTTGTTCAGTTGCCTGTAGTCGATGCACAGCCTCATGGATCCATCCTTCTTCCTGACAAATAGAACCGGAGCACCCCAAGGTGAAGTGCTCGGCCTCACGAATCCCAAGTCAAGTAATTCCTGCAACTGCACCTTCAGCTCCCTCAACTCGGCTGGTGCCATACGATAAGGTGCCATAGAGATCGGCTGTGTATCTGGCAGCAATGTGATCTCAAACTCGATCTCTCTCTCAGGAGGAAGCCCTGGTAGCTCATCAGGAAAAACATCTGGATATTCAGATACTACTTGGATGTCTTGTATCATCGGTTCTTGATCAGACACCTCCCGAACAAATGCAAGGTAAGAATCACAACCCTGGTCAACAAGTCGCTGGGCTCGCAATACTGAAATGTACTCCATGGTGGAGTTATGTGTAGTACCCTCAAAAGTGAACTCGGGTAGATCGGGAATCCTGAAGACAACGGTCTTCCTAAAGCAATCAACAAGTGCATGATGAGTGGATAACCAATCCATGCCCAATATCAAGTCGAACTCATCAAGCTGCAGAAGTAGACAATCTGCAATCATCTCATGACCGCCAATCAGTACGGGCAAGTGCCTGATAATCAGAGATATGACAAATAACTGGCCACCTGGCCCTCGGATGTGATATGGAGACGATAGCGTCTCTGCAATTCTATCTAAAGAAACAAGCAACCTCGAAGCAAGGAAAGAGTGTGTCGCGCCGGAATCGAATAAAACATGGAAAGGTCGGCCCAAGACTGAGACCATACCTTTCACTACAGTAGCCGCTGAACGTGCCTGCTCCTCCGTAACGGCATGTAACTGTCCCTGCTTGGCTGATGCAGTACTAGATCCCGCCACACTCTGCGTCTGTCTCTGCTGCTGTCGCCTAAAATTGGAGTTCCTACCACGGAAACTCCCTGAACGCTGTGTCTGAGGCTGTGACTGTGAAGGCTGTGGCTGAGGCTCACCAGCTACCTGTGGGCACTGTGAGCGATAGTGTCCCCACTCATGACATCGATAGCATCTGACTGGCTTGGTAGGTTGAGTAGATGTGCTTGTGCTCCGAGCTGGTCCGGCTGGTGGTCGGTCTACTCGCTGCGACCCAGATGGTCGAGCGGACTCTGTGCCACGTCCGGCGAGTGCTCCTCCTAGAGTAGTCGATGGAGAAGAGCGAACACTGTCCGTGAAGGACGAACCTGTGGGTCGGAATCGTCTGTCTGACCTCTGCTGCTGAAACGGTCGACGTATCGGTCCAAAAGATCGTCGCGGTCTAGGCGCGACTCCAGACGAGCTCCCGAAACGTCTCCCCCTGATGTCCTCGAACTTCTCCGCAGCATCGGTAGCCTCGGAGATAGAAGTGATGTGTAGTCCTGCCAGCTTCTCCTGCACCTCCTCTCGCATGCCGCCAATGAACTTTTCCAGATTCTCCTCTGGAAATGCGCCAGCCGCTCGTGTATGTCGTGACAGCTCTGTGTATCTGATAAAGTAATCCCTGGCTGTCATCTGTCCCTGACGAAGCTCTGCAAACAGTCGGCGCTGGGACTCCTTCCACTTCGCAGAAAAGAAGTGGCCTCGGAACTTCGTCTCGAAATCGTTCCAAGTAGGCTCTCGGCCTAACTCGGATACTACGGCCTCCCACCATCGCTCGGCGAAGTCTGTCAGTGAATACTCTATGAAAGATAGCCACGTGTCTCGTGGCGCATGAATTGCCCTGAGCACCTTCATTACTCTCTTCAGCCATTGCTCAGCATCATCTGGTGGACCTGTGCCCTCGAACAAGGGTATGTTGGCCCGCTGATAAGACGTGAAGACCGACTGGTGCCTGTGAATGGCTGAATACTCGTGTGCATCCTCGCCAGCAAAGTCAACAGGGTCCTGCTCCCTGTCCAAGTCTGCATCCTCCTGAGCTCCATGCTCTGGTATGTCCTCTAGTGCATCATCAGGGTGGGGCTGCTCCACCTCAACAGACTGGTGCGGATCTTGCCGTATCCCATCCTGTGATGGACGGTACGTGAAATCTGATAGATCCTCAAACCGCATCTCAATATCCGTCTGCCTGTCAGCAATCTCGGTCTGCTGGGCCAATATCTGCTCCTGCTGGCCTCTCATAGCAGCCTGCTGCTGCTGAAGATCAGTAAGTGCGCTCAGTATGCGTGCCAGCTGATCAGAAGTATCCTGACCTGGTCGAGATGCCATGGCTCTGCATGAGAACCATAATTAGTCATAAAAATGTCATAGACAGATACTTATCATAAATGCTTTTCTCTTCTTGGGATATAATATGAAAATTAATGAACTTGGTGACATCTGTGGTTATTAAATATGAATGTCATATTTCCCTTCTCGGACTTACGACAAGTCGGAAGACTGTCGCTATCCGAGAACTTAATGCGATCGGAATTATATTACCGCGAATGTGCATATCGGGGTACCATTGCTCTGATACCAAAAATGTGAACCCCTCAGGATCCGGGTACCCGTTTACGACAAAATTCGCAATATTTCATTCACATTGATCGCAGAGTTGTAGAAAAGCAGGGAAAATCTTTCGCGCAAATTTGACATTCATTTCCATCATACATGACCACAAGTACAAGAGTCAACATGGCACCAAAATTCTTTTCATTAATATTCATATCAGTATTCAACATGTACAATGATCTTCCATTTACAACATATATCCCAAAGTGTGATACAAAAGAAATAACATTTACATCATTATCTGAACAAAAACTGAGGCAAAGTAATTCATACCGTCGGGTATAAACTCTATCTCCTGGAAGCATGTATATCTACTGAGCTGCAGGCTGTTTGCCTGCCACACACAAAATAGGAAAGAAGAGGCGTCAGCCATTGCTGGTACCTCCCTAAAATTTATAAAAATAACTTGACATTTAATATGTACAAAAGCAGGCAAGTAGAAAGGTGGTACCATAAAATCTACGTCTATTTGCGTAAGTAAAAAGGGTTTGTTTGTAATGCGTTTCTAATGATTTCCCCAAAACCTGGCATTTCCCATATGTAACATATTTATATAGCAGTTTTATAATCATAAGTGTATGAGTGTGAATGCATCTATCAATTTCTTCAGAGATCATGTTGGTGAGTGAAAAACGGAAAAGTTGAGATTGTAGAGATCTATTAATTTATTTAAATTCTTGGGTAGAGAGAATGGTCTTTTGATCATAACTTCTCCAATTCTTAACTTCAATGTTTCAGATATAGCTCCAGATGTTGTAGATGTAGATATGGATGATCTAGATATAGAATCGCCAAGTCTGTTTGGCGAAGTAACTCAAGCGGTGAAGAAGCCTACAAATGGCTCTTCCGTCTCGCCCTCTAATTGGAAGCACGGTCCAATAGAGGGATAGGTCTACTCCCCAATTACGCCACTGAGACGGGTGAGAGAGACTCCCTAGAAAAGTCGCTCTAGAAACCTGCCTGACTAGTACAGGCTAACGAGCTCGTACGTAAAACTGAAAACCAAGGATCCCCCGCCTGGGTATCCTAAAAGTCAGGGTCAACGGAACTGGTCTAAAGTCAGGATCCCAACGAGGCATAAAAACACTGCGAGCTCGCGTAAAAACCGTGTAAAAGACTGGGATCCTAGACCCGCGCATTAAGCGGCCGCTGCCCAAACTGGGCTTCCTTTCCTCCGCCCAGTTGAGGGTCACCGCGCCCTCGCACAGTCAGGCGTAAAAATCACCATGACCGGCACGATTAACTGATATCTTTGTATTTCAATCTTATGGATGTACTAGGCTATAGATTAAATTCTCATTATCTTTTGTTGATAACCTCACCGATCTAAAGTGATTCATGCATGATTACAAAGACTTCTACTTCACAAATAACACGAGAGACCCTTCGTAGTCTTTGTGAACATCCTCATTTTCTCAAAATTATAAGTAGAAACTTCGATTTGAAGATAGTTTGAGAAGTGGTACGAAGAAAGCGAGTCCAGTGATGGAAAGTATATCTTAATGAAAGAGAATATAGACTTCTTAATACTTAGAAGGCTTAAAGTCTATCTCAGACATCTGGTATGTAAGATTTTTGCACTTCAGAATAGAAAGAAGGCATAGACTTCCAATGTTTTAAAATCGAGAAGACATGACCCTAAGCAACCAAAATCTTAAACCGGATTCGTAATTTCCCATGGGTTTGTTCCTATGTGCCGACAGTCTACAACTTTCATATTTATGGAAGGTTTTATTCTAACTCACGGTTTACAATGCTACGGCCAAATAGAACATCAATTAATTTGAATCAAATACCTGGAACTCACTAATACCAGGGTACTTCCAGCCTATATTTTTTTTTGAAAATGAGGGATATTTCAACTTTCTGGAAGTATCAAGTCCTATCTCAACAACTGAGATCAGGCCTTCTGCAAACAAATTGTCTAATTCCATGTGGAAATTGTTCATGAAGTCGAAGTGTATGTCTATACCCATTCTCCTTTTGAGAACACGCTCCTTATCGATTCCCCATGAAAGGCATTCAATGTTTCTCCTCCCTTCTCGGTCTGTGAAAAAAATATCTTGGTTATCTCATCCAAATCTCCGTTACCCACCTTGGCAGTGTGATTGGAATTTCACAAAATCCACTGCCATCCTCATGGAATGTCATGACAACCTGAAAATTTGATTTTTCAATTCTTGAACAGCTCTCTGTATTCCTATCAAACATAATTCCGTGGACTCAAATTTTTCAACAATTCCCTACCAACAAGACACTGCAACTCCATCAATATGAATGGATTTAAGATGATGCAGTGAGATTCAGGGTCACCCAATTGACATAAACCATTTATGATACCAATAGGAAGCATTACTAAGAAAGGAACATATGGAATTCCAGGGAGATCAGCATCTTGTGCCCTCCTTTGAATATCATGCATTAGATCAAGACCAAGAATGGGAGGTTCACAGTCCAACACTTAGAGTGGTTCTAATTCTTTAGAGAAGATGATGCTTTAGAGAAGATACATATGGACTCTCTACAAACCTAAAAGACTTTAATTACAAGCATGGCATCAAAAGATAAATATAAGGATTGTACAAAAGAATCAAATATAATGAGCATACATGGCAGCAAGGAGGAGGAGAAGGGATTTGTACATTTGAAGCTTTGATCTACATGTAAAACAATATGCATGGCAGCAAAAGAATGGCTGGGGAATGGTACCTCAAATCTCTTCAAGTTTGAAGAGAAATTTGCATGAAATTGCTGGAATTTGAGAGAAGAAGCTGCAAATTTGAAAGCTCCAGCACTTTTCTTTGGATTTGGAGCAGCCTCAAAGCTCCAAAAGTTGTAGGAGGTCTGAAATAGAGCCTCCAAAATTTGATATTCACAGCTCCAGAATTTGAAATTCAGAAGTTCCAGGATATGAGAGAGCTGGGACTCTCTCTTGGTTGTAAAGAAATAGAAAAAGGGAGATGAGGGAATGAGAAGGAAAAGAAAGAGAGGGCTGTGGCTCTCGTTGGGAGTGCTTAAATAGGAAAGAGATGGGAAGGGGGAAGTTTCCTGGAACTTTCCCAATGTTTAATATCATAGTGACATCACTTGTGACATCAGCATGCTGATGTCAACATGCTGATGTCAGCATGCTGATGTTATAATTCTCTCTTTTTTTTTTAATTTTTTTAAACAGCTGGAAGCCAGACTCTTGTCTGCTGCTACAGTAAATAAAATTTTATTTTTATTTACTTATGTTTTTTTTATTCCTTTATTTGAATTGTTTAAATATGTCCGTTACTTACTCCACGAATGTCGGATTTTGACGAGTAATATCTCGTTTTGACCGTCGCGGAACGATGATCAATATGAGTATAATATTGATATACTTTCGGTCGAGTTTTGAATACTCGAAATTTTCGGATACGGATTTTGTTTGAAGTTAAATTTTACGATTTAAAAATATCAAACGACCTTCGATTGACGAACGGTCGATTCCGTTGGTCTTGTATCGTCGAATTGGATCTCATGACGGTCTCGATTCGTTTCGCGATTTCCGAATTTGCGTTGCGGCTTTTTCGCGGCGCGCAATACGAAGTGACCGATTTTTGGTCGATTTTGCCCGAACGACTTTTGATTCATAATCAATTGGTCGATTTAGGTTATCTAATGTTGTCAGATAACTTTATTGGGTTAATCGGACCCAAATCGGATCGGGTCCGGGTTTATGTAGATCCTGGATGTTACACTCCCTCATTGAGAACCAACCCTAAATGTACAATGAAGATGAGAGAGGATTGGAGCCTCGATAGGCTTTAGGCCAGATTCATTTTGTTTTTTTTGGATTATGCTTTTGTCGCCCAAGAAACCCAAATATTTAAAAAGGAAAAGAAGGGAAAAAGGAATAGAGAAGAACTAAACCAATTAGATAATTGGATCTCTCTAATATCTAAGTAGACTACTATTGCGATCTAGTCCCATATTGTCCACTGGTGGGACATGTGTATTGGTGAGGCTGTATATCCCGCACCTGTTATATTCTTTGAGGAAGTTAATAGCGAGAACCAATCTTAGAGGCTCTTCTCCCATGGGATAAGACGATCCCTCAAGTTGATCTCAAACCACACAAATTAGTGTTTTGTTATTTCTTGTTCTTAATTATATGCTTTTATTTTATATTTCTAAATGATTGAGAAAAAAGAACAAATCAATTGGGGGGGGGGTTGGTAAATGAAAAAGATAAATAATCCACAAAAAGGAAACAAAGGCCTAAAAAGTATAACAAAGAGAGAAAAGGAGGAAAAAAAGAGGTGTTTTGTTTCCCCCCATTTGTTTATTTTCTAAACTTAGTTGGACACTTCGACTATGACGTGTATGAGAGAAAGGGGGATAGATACTATGTCATAGCTTCTTTTTGTCTGTAATCACGCAAGAGAGTTTATCTTATGACCATCTTCATCCTTTTGTGGCCCTCAAAACAAGATTTGCTTCTCGAGGTCTTTTGAGTGAACACTTCTTTAGGTCCCTATATGAAAGCACTCACTCTTTGTGGTTTCCATACATGAGAAGTTGTACTTGACACTTCCATAGGGAAGAGCCCCTTTCTCAGAGTTTTTGTATGTGAGAGGCGCATTCTTGAGAGCTTCATATGAGAGAGGACCACTAGCCCACCATTGACTCCTACTTTTGCATGGATTTTACTCGTACATATCAGGATCATCTCCAACATTTGTTACCCAATAAAAATCAATAATCTATCCCATCTACATTTAGCAAACTATCTTTACCAAGCACCCACTCTTAACTATCTATAAGGGTGCCATAATATTAAATAATCTGGGGTTACAAGATTGGATTTTTCCAATTAGCGCATAAGTATTTGATACCTAGGATAATACAAGCATGCTACATGAAATGCGTCAAATCGAAGCAAGCCATGGAACTTGGATGTGTTGGTGGGGCTATATAAAGAGCCCCGCAACTCTTGTATTTCATCAAAAGTTCACTATAAAGATCTGACCTAAAGGGTCCCTTTTCTCGTGGAGTAGAGCAGTCACCATGACCACCCTGAACCATACAAATCTTTGTTTTTATCTTGATGTTGTGCATGTTTATTATCACCTAGCATTCCAGTCTCATGCAGCAAGTCCGTGACATACTTCCTCTGAGATGATACAAGACCCCATCTACTACATGCAACCTCAATCCATGAAAGTCTTCAAATGATGATAAACAACCATGGATCGACGATTGATGTTTAAGGCAAGGTGATTTCTTCGAACTTCTTTGTCATCATGTGATGTGACTTCTTTGTGACATGCTGTCTCAGTGGAATTGAGCTAGCTGGTGGATTATTAGCTAGTGGAGCTGCATAATTGAGTGAAAAGCTTTTCCACTCTATGTGAGATCTATAGGAAAAAGCCCTTGTAGGACATTGTTTCTTTACTAGTTAGGATAGTTCTTAATTCCCTCATTCTTAGTAGAGGTAGGGTCGGAAGGATTTCTATCTATCCATCCGTCAAGAGGAAAGGGGATGGTGACAAGAGGGAGCTTTCATTGCAACGGTTAATATTTCCATAGATATACGTCACTTGAACATTGTTTGTTCTTTATTTAGCAACTATTTGACTGAATACTGAGCACCAATTTTTGCAAGCTTGACTACGAATTATTTTGTCAGGAATTTCAAACACACTCGTTTTCTTGTGATATTTTAAATTGCAAACATGATTTGATGGGTTTAATTTAGGTCAGGACCTCTCAAAATATTAATACCTACCACTTCTTTATACTTTAAAATTCAATTGTGCAATTTTAAGTCTACGTAACAAACGTGAGAAGGGAATGGAAGCATGTCATAATTAAATATGTAGTAACATAAATTTCTAAATTTATTTTCTAAATAAGCAATGACAAATACCTCACTTAGTAAGGATTCGAGACGATCGATCCTGAAGACACCATCCTGCGAGCTCAAAGCATATGTAAGGTGGTAGTTCATAAAATTTTTGCAGACTTCAGTGAGTTTTGAAATACTTTCCCTTCTACAATTCACTATCACCAATTTCACGTCAACATTACCAAAATTACAAACACTTACTTTTCTACAACAGTGCGAAATTCCTTGTTTTTCAGAGAAGCACTAAGCTTTCTAGGTTTTGGATGAGAACAAAAAAATGCCACCTAGCAGTTTTAATTATGTTGTTTGTCAGATTTTAGACACGCTTGATTTTCTAGATTTTAGATCACAAAAATAAATGCAACATAGGATCGTATTCAATAACCAGAAAGGTAGTAATTCAGTGGAGCCTTTTCCACAACTTCAGAGAAGCATGATACCCGCAAAGCCATTTATGAGAATGGTGTATCTACAAAATGGTACTGGAAAGGAAGATAACTCATGACTTCACGTTGTTTATGATTTCACTCATGAATTCAATATTTTATCTTTTATTTTGTGGACAAAACAATGGATTCTAAACAAATCTATTAATTTCAATTCATGAGATCAAGAAGAGTTGGAACTACCCTTTTAATAACACGTCATTCTAACCATATGAAAAAACTTGTAACATATAATTTCATGTTAATCATATATGACATCGCCTGCCAAACAAACAGATAGGTTTATCTTGGTGGTAAATTAAAGTATAAAGTTCAATTTAAGTTACCGTGTAAAGTAGGTTCTGCAAAGTTGAACGAAGTTGAGGTGAGCTGTCAGTAAGAACCTTTCTAGCAATCCAAGGGTATGAACTACTTAAAACTTTGTATTTAGGATTAAAACCAATAGCAATGCCCTCCAGCACAGCAAGGCTGAAAATTTTTTTTTTAAAAATGTCTAAATACATAGAGATAACTATCAATATTACAAATGAGAAAAATATACACTATCTCAATTTTGAGGTCTCAACTAAATAGTACTTGCAAAAAAATACAGATCAGTAATTCTGCAATGGGAATTCTGGCTAATACCTTCTAATGACAAGAGAAAAGTACGATGGTATCTGGAATTTAAACCGGTACCTGCAAATGCAAAAGTAGGAGCTTATATTAAAAACATTTGGAGTACATTAGAATAAACTAGAAAAATGAAAGAGGCTTGCTGCAATTAGCGACATTGCATTACATTAATCACAAAGTGCTTGCTAGTTAGCATGCTATGCAATCTGTACGGGACATTCAATATAGATATACCTCTAGAAGCTTTAACACCATTGTTGCAAATCTATATCTATACTATTAATTAAAGGAGGGTTCACCCAACTCTTTCTTTCAGCATGACAAGTGACACTGCTCGGTGCTCTCTTCTCTCCTGTGCTCTCTCTTCTATCGTGTGCCTCTCTCTCTACCCAATTCTCTCTTTCTCTCTGTCCCTCCCTTATCTCTACCCCAGTGTTCCTCTATGTCCCCTCTGACCTTTCTCTATCCTCGATGGCGAAGCCTTCCCCCACTTTAAGTAGGGTAGGCTACATGGATTCTTACTCAAATCCATGTTGAAAGATCCGACTATTTTTACGCTGGCCGTCGGCTACCTAACACAACCCCCACAAGGAGGGATTTGAACACTGGTCTTTTGGGTGGTAGACACACTGCACTACCACCAGATCATTAGCAAAATACAAAAAAAATGGTGAAGCTTTCTCCCACGTTAGGTAGGGCCGGCTGCATGGATTCTTGCTCAAATCCATGTTGAAAGATCCGACTATTTTTTACGTTGGTTGTCGACTACCTACGCAACCATTGGAGTGGGTGCAAATAATGAGTGTTTTTTAAAAGTGATTTGTAATTTGTGTTGTTAATTATGTTCGTATAAGGATTTTGTTTGTGGCTTGGTAAAATGATGTGTGTTTTTTAATGTGGTTGTAATTTGAGTTACTGATTATGTCAGTGGCTTGATAATTGGACCGATTGGCTAAATATTAGAGCGATAAAAGATATAAAGAATCCAAGTAGATATAAAATTAGGGATGAAAACGGTCGGATACGGATACGAATATAGGTATAACATATCCTTATCCATTTTAAAATACGAATACGAATTATCCTTCAAAACGAATACGAATATAAAACGAATGCGATCGAATGCGAATAATAATAGAAATTTTTAATAAATTAACTAAAATATACATGTTTAGGATGATTTACACATAAAACAGGTATACTAGATATAGTAATTTCATAACAATTATATCAACAATGGTGAATGCAATCATAAAATGTTGTTACCCACAATTATAAATAAATATATTACTATACTTATGTACGAAAACGAATATACGAATACGAATGCGAATATTAGCGAATGTCAAAGTGATATCCATATCCGCATCCATTTTAAAATGAATACGAGTGTGAATGTCAAAATATTTACAAAACGAATACGATAGCAGATCGGATACGAATATATTCACATTCGTTTTCATCCCTATATAAAAGTTTCTTCTTTTAATACATAGTTAAATTCACATCACGATTTTATAATTTAAACAATGTTTTTTAAACTAAATTTTAGATGGATAAAGAAAGTTACATATATAAAAGATTAAATGTAGATATAAGATGTAATTTGCCATCTTTAATTCGAATCTATTATAAGTGTTCTAAAATTTCTAAAATATATTGAAACCATATGCATTCTTATGATATATATTGTTTTTTAGAATAAAATTTGCATTATTGATGAAAAAGTTTAAAGGTTTAATATATATATATATCATAAACTTTTTGCAACACCGATTATAAATTAGTATATTAAATATTCAATTTATAAAGTTAGATTTTTCAAAATATATTCGTTGATTTACTCAATCCTCTCTTTCCCACCATCCCAACCCCCCAACCCAATGTATTTTTTTTGAAATCAGAAAAAGGGGGGAATCACGCAAAGGTGCCCGTCCCATTAATTTATTAATAACTCAAACAACAAAATTGCTTACAAAAGACAAGATTCAAGCAACTCTGACATTTTCACAATAAAAACACATTCCGGAATAAAGATTCTCATTGTGAGCAAGCCAGATGGCCCAAAGAACTGCAACCGGAAGCAGAATCTCCCTCTTCTATCTATTGCGTGCACCACAAAAAGAACTCCAAAAAGAATCAAAGTCGACGGGGCGCAACCAATCTAGTCCCAAATCATCCCAGATAGGCGCAATAATGCGGCAACGAAAGAAAAGATGATCCGGCAACTCAATTTCAGTTCCACAGAGCAGACAACGGTCGGAGACATCTCGAGTCATAATACATTTCCTCCTAAACAACCACATGAAGAAACCAATCCTCTCAGGCAATCCAATAGTTTAGAGAAAATCGCAATCACGAATGACGAAATCCGAGTAAGACGGAGGTGGACGACAAATAGCACCATATGCCTTCCTAACCGAAAAGGGGGAACCCTTCCAGCTCCAGCGATCCATCCCATTGGATGGCCTCCCAAAATGACTAAGAAAATCCGGGAGACGAAGAAAATCCTCCAAGCGCTGATACGAAAAGGCAACCCTAAAAGGAGGCATCCAACTCCCGTTATCCCAGCACCTAGCAACTCGAATCTCCTGATCTGCAGCCAGGGCAAACATGCGCGAAAATCGACGACTGAGAGGCCCCTCGCCAGTCCAGTCATCCGTCCAGAAACCAAACAATTCACCATTCCCCACAACTGGGCAAAACAGATCCCGAAATCGAGGCAAAACCTTCATGAACCCCACCAGAAAGCCGATTCTCTCTGGCCCTGACGCTACACAAGTGGATTGGCAATGGAAACCCTGTATAAATTGCGAATCAGTTTGCAACAAATCCCCTCATCCTCGCCCCAAATCTTCCCCACCCACTTCAAAATCAACGCCTCATTGAGAGCCTCCAGACTCTTAATCCCAAGGCCCCCTTCTTCTTAGGCTGCACCACAATCTCCCAATCCACCAAGTGAACCCCTTTTTTATCCTGTCCCGCCTTGCTCCATAAGAACCTACGCATCAGCTGCTCCAACTGCCTCACGATACCCTTTGACATCAAGCGAGAGGAGAAAAAGTAATCAGGAATCGCGGAAAGAACCGCCTTAATAAGCACCAATCAACCGTCACGAGAAAGCAGAGCCGCCTTCCAGCCAGAAAGCTTCCTTTCCATCTTTTCAACAACTGACAACCAATCCGACAGCCTTATCCTACCATCCGACAAAAGGATGCCAAGATACGCAATGGGCAGTGACCCGTAAGCAGTACCAAGCTCCAGACTACATGCCGCAACCAAGTCATCAGCCATGCCAAATGGAATAACCTTGGACTTGTCAAGGTTCAAGTGAAGACCAGACATCTCGGCAAAAATCTCAAGAGTAATAGCGATGGCCCTAGCCTCTTCCTTCCCACCCTCAACGAAGAGGATAGTATCATCTGCATACTGCAACAAAGGGATGGTTATCCCACCACCAGTAAAACCATTGACAATCCCGCTACTTTGAGCACAACCAACCATGCAAGCAAGCACATCAGCAACAATCACAGACAACAAAGAAGCAACGGGCAACCCTGCCTGACACCCCTCTGAGGCTAGATAAAACCCCCCTCAGGCCGCCCATTGACCAACACCAAGAATGAAGACGTGGTGATGCACTGCTTCATCCAAGAGATCCAAACCTCCGGAAACCCTCTCTTAGACAAAGCCGCCCACAAAAACTGCCAGTCCAACGAGTCGTATGCCTTGGCAAAATCAACCTTCCAAAGTAATGCCTGCTTGTTACTACGCTTCCACTTGCTAATGATCTCCGTAGCCAACACCAGACTATCACCAATCTGACAACCAGGAATGAAAGCAGATTGGACAGGCGAGACAATGAGGTCAAGAACCCGACTCAGACGAGTAGCCAACACCTTAGCCATGATAAGATAAATACCGTTAGAAATAGCAATCGGCCTGAAGTCCTAGATCCGCTCAGGCGGGCCACTCTTCGAAAGAAGGAAGATCAAGGCCTTATTCAACCTCTCGAACCCTGCATTTTGACAACAGAACTCCTGCACGACCTCCACCACTTCATTGCCGAGCATATCCCAAAACTCCCTGTAGAAGGAAATAGGAAATCCATCAGGGCCAGGTGCCCCATCACAATTAAGACTCCAAACAACCGCCTTCACCTCCTCCCTCGTGTCCGGAATGATCAAGCTGCCAGCATGAGCATCAGATAATCTCAGCGCCCCAAGACCGTTCCACCGCCACGGCCTAAACGCATCCCTCCTAGAAAACTCAAGAAAGTGTTCAACAATCGCATCCCCCATCTCCCAATCCCCTTCAAATCAAATGCCATTGACCACCATAGATCTGAAAAAATTAATCCAACGCCTACCGCTAGCAACACGGTGGAAGAAAGCCGTGTTAACATCACCCTCCTAAAGCCAAGAGATTCTTGACTGCTGCCTCCATTCGGTGATTTGCTTCTTGTCCTCCTCCATCACCACTCCCACCGCCAAACCCCTCCTTTTCAACTCCTCCGCGGTCAACTATCTATCATCCTCCAAACACTCAAGGGTACGAATCTCAAGCTCGTCACCCACTCTCCTGGTCCTCCTGACATCCCTAACATCCCTTTTATGCTGAAAAAGTCGCTAACAAAGCCCCACAAACTTATCTGAAAATCTCCTTGCTGCAGAGCCGGTCACCGGTATAGTAGTCCAGAAAGAATTAACCAGAGATTTGAAAGAATCTTCAAGCAGCCAGGCCCGCTCAAACCGGAAAAAATCTTTTGGGAGGACCGAAGAACCAGAATCCCAAACCAAGGAAGTGTGATCAGAACGCGACCTGGGCGTGGCCTCAAATTTCAGCGAAATTCGGTCGAATTTCTGTCGAATATCGATATCCAATCAAAATCGAAATTCGACCGAAATGACCGAAATGGCCGAAATATGAGGGTGGTAGTACAAAAAATGACCGAAATTTCGGTCGAAATTCCACCGAAATTCCATCGAAATTATGTTTTGGTCGATACCGAAATGGTGACCGAAACCGACATTTAAGGCCTTGCCTGGGCCTAGAAGAAACAAACGAACAAGGGAAAAAGGCCATCATCTCAGAAGAAGTGAAAAAGTGATCAATTCTTGAACGGGACCCAGAACTCCTCCAAGTGAACTTCGTGTCTGAAGCATCAAGCACCTCCAGCTACAACTCATCCATCAGCTCGGCAAACTTATCAGATCCAGGATCCTGCCCACCCCGCAAGCGCGGGCAATCAGAAGAGAGCAAGGTCACATTGAAATCCCCGGCAAGGAGCCATGCATACTCCGAGAAAGCCTCACGAGCAGTCCGGATATCCACCCACAATACATCACGTGACGTCTATTGGCAAGACCCGTAGACACAACTTAAAGCAAAGAAAGACCGCGTGGAAGCACATTCAAGCAGAACTGTGATCACGTGTGAACCTCTCACTTCCGCCCTACAAGTAAAAGCCGCTTCCTTCCACGCAATGATGTGCCCCGCCCCCCATATGCACCACATGTAGATCAAGGCCTTATTCAACCTCTCGAACCCTGCATTTTGACAACAGAACTCCTGCACGACCTCCACCACTTCATTGCCGAGCATATCCCAAAACTCCCTGTAGAAGGAAATAGGAAATCCATCAGGGCCAGGTGCCCCATCACAATTAAGACTCCAAACAACCGCCTTCACCTCCTCCCTCGTGACCGGAATGATCAAGCTGCCAGCATGAGCATCAGATAATCTCAGCGCCCCAAGACCGTTCCACCGCCACGGCCTAGACGCATCCCTCCTAGAAAACTCAAGAAAGTGTTCAACAATCGCATCCCCCATCTCCCAATCGCCTTCAAATCAAATGCCATTGACCACCATAGATCTGAAAAATTAATCCAACGCCTACCGCTAGCAACACGGTGGAAGAAAGCCGTGTTAACATCACCCTCCTGAAGCCAAGAGATTCTTGACTGTTGCCTCCATTCGGTGATTTGCTTCTTGTCCTCCTCCATCACCACTCCCACCGCCAGATCCCTCCTTTTCAACTCCTCCGCGGTCAACTATCTATCATCCTCCAAACACTCAAGGGTACGAATCTCAAGCTCAACACCCACTCTCCTGGTCCTCCTGACATCCCTAACCTCCCTTTTATGCTGAAAAAGTCGCTAACAAAGCCCCACAAACTTATCTGAAAATCTCCTTGCTGCAGAGCCGGTCACCGGTATAGTAGTCCAGAAAGAATTAACCAGAGATTTGAAAGAATCTTCAAGCAGCCATGCCCGCTCAAACCGGAAAAAATCTTTTGGGAGGACCGAAGAACCAGAATCCCAAACCAAGGAAGTGTGATCAGAACGCGACCTGGGCGTGGCCTCAAATTTCAGCGAAATTCGGTCGAATTTCTGTCGAATATCGATATCCAATCGAAATCGAAATTCGACCAAAATGACCGAAATGGCCGAAAAATGAGGGTGCTAGTACAAAAAATGACCGAAATGACCGAAATTTCGGTCGAAATTCCACCGAAATTCCATCAAAATTATGTTTTGGTCGATACCGAAATGGTGACCGAAACCGACATTTAAGGCCTTGCTTGGGCCTAGAAGAAACAAACGAACAGGGGAAAAGGGCCATCATCTCAGAAGAAGTGAAAAATTGATCAATTCTTGAACGGTTGCCAGAACTACTCCAAGTGAACTTCGTGTCTGAAGCATCAAGCACCACCAGCTACAACTCATCCATCAGCTCGGCAAACTTATCAGATCCAGGATCCTGCCCACTGATGAATCTGTGATTCATCACTTCAAAAAGTCAAAAATAGAGCCTTGTTCCCGAGTAAATAGAGGCATATTTCCCTTTATAATGCATAAATAGCATTCATGCATGCATACATAATACATACATTTTAGCAGTGCATTTGCATTTAAATAAGAAGCCAAAATCCCTTGTAAAATACCCACTCACTAAAATAACCTCTTCCTTATAATATGTACTCCTTAGTTAATAATATAGGGAAGAAGGCCAAAAATCCCCTTTGTAAATTAGTCAATAAAGCCCTACAACCCCTGTACACTAAAATGCACATAAATCCCTCGTACAAACTCCGAAATAGGTCTACTTACTCTTAGAATACTACACATTAAAAGACCTTTAAAATGAGACTAATTTCATCCAATTTGGAGCTTGTATGAGAAAGTTGGGTTTTTGGGCCACTTTGTATACTACATATATGTATATTTGTATCTTTGTATTTATGTATCATATTTGTCCTCATCTCCGTCTTTGGTCAACATGAAACTTGTAGATCTCATCGAGATCTACAACTTTCATGTTTGAGTTTTTCCAAATTCGGCCCCCTCTTCTCTCTACACATATATTTTCTTCCAGCCATTCACAGCAGGCCACGTGGCCCGCTGCCTTTGCCTCATCCGCCCGCAGCCACAGCCGTTGGATTGCCCTCTGGATCCAACGGCTTAGCGGCCTCCACATACGCCTCGACTTTAAACCATCCGATCATCTCCATCTCCGATCCTAACCGCCCGTTAGCGCCCTCACCAGAGCTCGCCACGTGGCGGCTTGTACACCGCTAGATCGCATCTCTGATCTTCCATCACAGCCGCTCTTCCTTTGGCGCCCCTCGCCCCTTCGATTAACCTCAACTCCTCATCTGATCCGCCCGTCAGCGCCTCTTCCAAAGCGCGCCACGTGGCACATGCTGCGCCCTCGATCACGCACTCCATCCTCTCATCGCAGCCAGTTATCCAGCCTCATATCACGACCCTTCGATCGTCCTTAGATCTAATCTTCGCCACTCGTCAGCGCCCTCTCCTCCACACGACGCGTGGCGCCTTCATTACCCTCAGATCACCTCGCCTTGATCTAATCCTATACATCCCTTCGCGCTTTGATCTAGGCCGTTGGATCACAAGATCCAACGGCCAGGGCCTCGTCTCCTACCTCCGATCGCCTCTCTCCCACGATCTTGCCCTTGCGAAACAAGCTGCCCCCTTTCTATTTTCGCCACCACGCCTACCACCATCTCCGACCACCAATCACTCCACGTCCTTCCCCACTCATCCGTCATCCTCGCCAGTCACTTCATTTCCCACGTCGATCGCCAGCTACGCCCCACTACCTCCATGAACTTCGCTCCATCACCAGGCCGCTCCTCTACTCCACCCTTTAAATACTCCACCACTGGCCATCGTCGCACCTATCCGCCATTCCAGAGAGCTTCCCTGAGCTCCGATCTTCCAATTGGTGACAGCAATTTGACGAATCGTTGAGCGAAGAAGGGTTTCTTCTCCGGCGAGATCCACGGCATCTCCGCCGTGTCGCAGCTGCCCTCCGCGACGCTGCACGAGCTCGGGACATCACCGGCCCCTCGAGCGACGACCTGGAACCCAAGAAGGAGTTCCAAACCCCAGGTGACTCTTCTATTTTTCTCCGGTCTCCCCTTCATTTCTTCTTCTATTTTCTAGCTTTATATTCTCCGCCTCCGGTCACTCCCACGCCTCCATTTCATTCCGCCGAGCTTCGCGTCGAAGCTCCCATCTTCGCGGTACCTTTCACGACCTCCGATGACGCACATCACAGCACCCCGATCTCCAGCTCCGCCATTTGGCCGGAGCTCCTTCGTCAGACGCCCTCAGTCCCCCTTAGGCCTCTCCGATCATCTTCACTTCTCCACGAGCGCACGCACGAGCTCCGGCTCTATCTCTAACACTTGCAGGTGCCCCTCTGCTCATTGAACGGAAGTTCGCCGGAGCCGACTCGGAGCTTCATCGCCATCGCCTTCAGACCACCCTCCGTCGCTCCTGAGACCACCAAGAGCTTCGCCGCATCGCCACGCGTCTTCTGGGATATCTTCGACAAGTTGGAGGGCGTCAGCGACACAAGGAAGGACGGGTGGAGCTAAGGCATCTTCGCCGGAGCCCCGCCATCTCCTCCGCAGGCGGCGGAGGATCATCGGAGCAGACGCACAGCTGCCGTTCGATCACGTCGATCGAACGGCCCTCAGCGAGCCACGTCGCCTCTCAGCCGGGCTTCCCAGGAGTCGTTGGATTCACTTAGATCCAACGGTGCCTCGAGCGCCACGCGTCTTCCATCCGCAGCAGATCTCAGCCGCTGATATCCCATCTGATTCAGCGGTGGATATTCAGCCACGTCGCCTCGCCCCTGGAGCCTTTGGATCATCCTTGATCCAACGGATCAATCCACGCCACGTGCCAGCATTTCATCACCGTTGGATCATCACCGATCCCACGGTCGAGATCCGTCCAAGTCGCCCGATCCGAGCCTCTTCCCCAACCACTAGGCTCGGATCCCCGAAGCAACTCCGAGCCACCATCCGAGCCTCCGCAGCTATCCGAGCCTAGGCCGCCCACGTGAGGAGCACGTGCGGCCTAGGAAATTTTCATCGAGGCCCTTGGGACTTTTCATAATTACAAAGAGGTCCCTGTGAAGCTGGGCCCACATGAGGAGCACGTGCCTGTTGGAGAAATTGCACTTGAGTCCCCAGCATAATAGGTAATTGCATTTTAGTCCCTGTCCGCATATTTGCTTTATGTATTTTTATTTTCTTGTATTGCATTTACACCCCTGTGTTTGCACGCATCCCTAGGTTGCATTTTACATCGTTTTTCAAATCTAAAAAATGCATTTTGTTGAGAAACTTGTCCTCTGTCTCTTGGTCCACGTGTCACATTTTTGTACTTTCAGTGGAATTATTAATGAATTAATTGGTATAATTTTGGAATACTTTGCCCAGTTACACCTTTTAATTTATAGTTAATTCTCTGTGGTTCCAAAAATCCTCAAAAATTCACAGTAGCTTAAGGACAGTATTCTTAACATGCCATAAAAATTTCATGCCATTTGCACACATATCGAGGCCTAAATAAATTGTTGAATGATTTTCTCATTTTATTTATAATTAACTCATTTCACATTGAAAGTAAGATCTGACAATTTTCCTGGATTCCTTATCATTAATGCTATCTAGGATAATTTTATTTCTTGAAAAAATTGTGATTTGTTATTTATTAAAAATTAAATAGTGAAAATCATCCTGTCTGCATATTTAATTCACAGTAAATTCATTTAGTGTCTAAAAATTCCAAAAAAATTAGGGTAGATCATTTTCATCATAATTAATCATCTGGCCAAATTTTAGAATTTTTGGACTTCATTTGATATCATAATTGAATTGAATGTTAAATTGGCCTGCATTTTTGCACGAGTCTGCATAGAAATTAAAAAGACAAAAAAATAATTCCTCGAAAATCTCACACTTGGATATTTGCTTAAAATTTACCTAAGGAGACAGATGCCTCCCTGAGTTCGACCTTGGACTTCACCAAGTAAAAAAATCTGCCGCTTGAAATTATCTTAACATTAATTGATAAGTGGTTTTTGACTAGCCTCTCGTATCCGACTGCAACGAACGATTAACATTAATTTAGAAATTAATTTGCTCGAATTAACTAAGGGTGCGGGACGCTTAACTAAGAAAATTACCTTCAACACACCGGAGAAGGAATTTTCGGAAGAGTCCTCATCTGGTCCAGATAAGGTGATTTATATGAGTGAGCTCAGTTCGACTGTTCTTAAGCCTTATCTAAGCAAAGCAGCCATGTGTCGACCCGTGTTGGACGATCCCTACACCTCACTATTATTCATCTGAGGACGATTCCGACAGCGACACATATGTATATTATCCACCTCCTCGCGTCCGCAAGAAGGTTCGTCACAAACCTTCTTAATCCTTGTATATTCTCACTCTTTCTTGTACATACATTCTCTCCCTCCCTCCCCAATGATTCGAATCACTCGCCCCGCTTCCATATCATCTCATGACTATACTTAGGATAACCAGATCCTAAGTATAGGGGGAGAGTGACCCGCATCTATTCATTGTACATCCTCCAGATCACATTGATTCTCACACTAATTCATGTCCTATACTTAGGCTTACCAGAGCCTAAGTATAGAGGGGGACCGATGCCCGTTGTGTATATACTCCTCCATTTCCCCTCTTTTCCTCGTCCGCCCCATTTCTGATCTTCTTCTACACTTAGGCTGCTAGAGCCTAAGTATAGGGGGGCGGGACGACTTCTATACTTTTTGTTATTTTAGCTCTCCTACGCTTAGCCCGAGCTATGTCTTTTTAGTCGCTTTCGTGCTCTGAGGACATAACACACGTTAAGCATAGGGGGGCATGTATATATTACATATATACTTTACCCATAGCTCGTACTTTCGCGTATTTTCGCGTATTTTTGTATATATTTTACAATAATTATGGGTGGGTAAAAAAAACACAAAAATTTTTTTTATATACTTGTATAATACTTTTATAAAAAGTTGTAAAATTCTTGTAAAACATACTTTTTTAAAATTTGTTATATACCAAAAAAAATCGTGTATACTATGTATAAATTGTATCAACTAAAAATTGTTGTAAATAATAAAAAATTGTTGTATACCAGAAAAATAAAACAAAAAGGCTTCTTATTTACTCTTGCATATTATCTTGCATTTTCAAAAAAAAAAAGAGTCTTGCATTTCATTCATAGCATGTCATCTGCACATCATCTGCATATCTTGCATATGCAAAGTGAAAAGTTAGTGGGTTCTGAACCAAGTTATGAGTAGATATTGAGGATGGACTTGATTTGACCTTAATCCACCTAATTTCAGAGGAACCTTATAGGAACTGGAGTTAAGATTTCTCAGGTCAAGTGACTTAATTCTTTGAGTCCGCAAGTCTATGTTCACATGTCATCTTGATTAGTCTAAGTAGAATATCTCGTGCATACGCAGGATTCTTTTAGATAATGACCTAACTTGGACAAGCACTATGCACGTAGCTCTTCATTGATGAGGTGGTGAGGAGGTAGAATCCTTTAGCTTGGAGTAGCACACGGGTGGAAACATCCGTCCTCCTCTAGGGAGGGTAGTGCATCTCAACCTAGTCTGGTGGTGTTGACATCTAAGGACGGGATGCTTTGGGTTGCAATAATGCTTCAAAAGAGAGATAGTCTACTGGCTCAAGAGGAAAAACTCCTGATGTACATGCTGCACATTATGAAAAAAAAATCAAAAACTCCAAAAAAATCAGACAGGTCCAAGAGAAAATAAAATAACCGTCGGAGTCTGTATATTAGTAAAGAAATGCAGCTGGATGACTTGGCTACACTGGTCGGGCATCCCGGGATAGGTAGCTACACTGGCTACCGTCCATTCTTTTCTCTACCCCCTCCTCTTGAGTTGGTCGCACTTGAACTTAGAAGGGAATACCCCGCTCCTCGAGGAAAGAGTTACTGGACCGGGTTATTGAGTTACCTTGTTAGAGGAGGCTGGTTCCAAGCCATTTCTGATGTGGAGAGTTACATATCACTTACACAGTACAAGTAAGAATCATAGTCATCAGAAATTTGGTTTGAGGATTTGTTCTGACCTGACTATCGAGGAGTCTTGAATAGAAGACTTGTGGAACTTGAAGTCTGTCAGGTCTTAAGTTCAGGTCTAAATAAGGTTCCGCCACACAACTAATCCAAAGGTTGAGTCAAGCTCCATTTTTAACTTTTGTTCATGACCTTGGTATGGAACCCAAAATCATTTCACTCTTGCATTTCATTTAGTTGCTCGGGGACGAGCAAGGTTTAAGTATAGGGGGTTGATGAATCTGTGATTCATCACTTCAAAAAGTCAAAAATAGAGCCTTGTTCCCGAGTAAATAGAGGCATATTTCCCTTTATAATGCATAAATAGCATTCATGCATGCATACATAATACATACATTTTAGCAGTGCATTTGCATTTAAATAAGAAGCCAAAATCCCTTGTAAAATACCCACTCACTAAAATAACCTCTTCCTTATAATATGTACTCCTTAGTTAATAATATAGGGAAGAAGGCCAAAAATCCCCTTTGTAAATTAGTCAATAAAGCCCTACAACCCCTGTACACTAAAATGCACATAAATCCCTCATACAAACTCCGAAATAGGTCTACTTACTCTTAGAATACTACACATTAAAAGACCTTTAAAATGAGACTAATTTCATCCAATTTGGAGCTTGTATGAGAAAGTTGGGTTTTTGGGCCACTTTGTATACTACATATATGTATATTTGTATCTTTGTATTTATGTATCATATTTGTCCTCATCTCCGTCTTTGGTCAACATGAAACTTGTAGATCTCATCGAGATCTACAACTTTCATGTTTTGAGTTTTTCCAAATTCGGCCCCCTCTTCTCTCTACACATATATTTTCTTCCAGCCATTCACAGCAGGCCACGTGGCCCGCTGCCTTTGCCTCATCCGCCCGCAGCCACAGCCGTTGGATTGCCCTCTGGATCCAACGGCTTAGCGGCCTCCACATACGCCTCGACTTTAAACCATCCGATCATCTCCATCTCCGATCCTAACCGCCCGTTAGCGCCCTCACCAGAGCTCGCCACGTGGCGGCTTGTACACCGCTAGATCGCATCTCTGATCTTCCATCACAGCCGCTCTTCCTTTGGCGCCCCTCGCCCCTTCGATTAACCTCAACTCCTCATCTGATCCGCCCGTCAGCGCCTCTTCCAAAGCGCGCCACGTGGCACATGCTGCGCCCTTCGATCACGCACTCCATCCTCTCATCGCAGCCAGTTATCCAACCTCATATCACGACCCTTCGATCGTCCTTAGATCTAATCTTCGCCACTCGTCAGCGCCCTCTCCTCCACACGACGCGTGGCGCCTTCATTACCCTCAGATCACCTCGCCTTGATCTAATCCTATACATCCCTTCGCGCTTTGATCTAGGCCGTTGGATCACAAGATCCAACGGCCAGGGCCTCGTCTCCTACCTCCGATCGCCTCTCTCCCACGATCTCGCCCTTGCGAAACAAGCTGCCCCCTTTCTATTTTCGCCACCACGCCTACCACCATCTCCGACCACCAATCACTCCACGTCCTTCCCCACTCATCCGTCATCCTCGCCAGTCACTTCATTTCCCACGTCGATCGCCAGCTACGCCCCACTACCTCCATGAACTTCGCTTCATCACTAGGCCGCTCCTCTACTTCACCCTTTAAATACTCCACCACTGGCCATCGTCGCACCTATCCGCCATTCCAGAGAGCTTCCCTGAGCTCCGATCTTCCAATTGGTGACAATAATTTGACGAATCGTTGAGCGAAGAAGGGTTTCTTCTCCGGCGAGATCCACGGCATCTCCGCCTTGTCGCAGCTGCCCTCCGCGACGCTGCACGAGCTCGGGACATCACCGACCCCTCGAGCGACGACCTGGAACCCAAGAAGGAGTTCCAAACCCCAGGTGACTCTTCCATTCTTCTCCGATCTCCCCTTCATTTCTTCTTCTATTTTCTAGCTTTTTATTCTCCGCCTCCGGTCACTCCCACGCCTCCATTTCATTCCGCCGAGCTTCGCGTCGAAGCTCCCATCTTCGCGGTACCTTTCACGACCTCCGACGACGCACATCACATCACCCCGATCTCCAGCTCTGCCATTTGGCCGGAGCTCCTTCGTCAGACGCCCTCAGTCCCCCTTAGGCCTCTCCGATCATCTTCACTTCTCCACGAGCGCACGCACGAGCTCCGGCTCTATCTCTAACACCTGCAGGTGCCCCTCTGCTCATTGAACGGAAGTTCGCCGGAGTCGACTCGGAGCTTCATCGCCATCGCCTTCAGACCACCCTCCGTCGCTCCTGAGACCACCAAGAGCTTCGCCGCATCGCCACGCGTCTTCTGGGATATCTTCGACAAGTTGGAGAGCGTCAGCGACACGAGGAAGGACGGGCGGAGCTAAGGCATCTTCGCCGGATCCCCGCCATCTCCTCCGCAGGCGGCGGAGGATCATCGGAGCAGACGCACAGCTGCCGTTCGATCATGTCGATCGAACGACCCTCAGCGAGCCACGTCGCCTCTCAGCCGGGCTTCCCAGGAGTCGTTGGATTCACTTAGATCCAACGGTGCCTCGAGCGCTACGTGTATTCCATCCGCAGCAGATCTCAGCCATTGATATCCCATCTGATTCAACGGTGGATATTCAGCCACGTCGCCTCGCCCTGGAGCCTTTGGATCATCCTTGATCCAACGGACCAATTTACGCCACGTGCCAGCATTTCATCACCGTTGGATCATCACCGATCCCACGGTCGAGATCCGTCCAAGTCGCCCGATCCGAGCCTCTTCCCCAACCACTAGGCTTGGATCCCCGAAGCAACTCCGAGCCACCATCCGAGCCTCCGCAGCTATCCGAGCCTAGGCCGCCCACGTGAGGAGCACGTGCGGCCTAGGAAATTTTCATCGAGGTCCTTGGGACTTTTCATAATTACAAAGAGGTCCCTGTGAAGCTGAGCCCACGTGAGGAGCACGTGCCTGTTGGAGAAATTGCACTTGAGTCCCCAGCATAATAGGTAATTGCATTTTAGTCCCTGTCCGCATATTTGCTTTATGTATTTTTATTTTCCTGTATTGCATTTACACCCCTGTGTTTGCACGCATCCCTAGGTTGCATTTTACATCATTTTTCAAATCTAAAAATTACATTTTGTTGAGAAACTTGTCCTCTGTCTCTTGGTCCACGTGTCACATTTTTGTACTTTCAGTGGAATTATTAATGAATTAATTGGTATAATTTTGGAATACTTTGCCCAATTACACCTTTTAGTTTATAGTTAATTCTCTGTGGTTCCAAAAATCCTCAAAAATTCACAGTAGCTTAAGGACAGTATTCTTAACATGCCATAAAAATTTCATGCCATTTGCACACATATCGAGGCCTAAATAAATTGTTGAGTGATTTTCTCATTTTATTTATAATTAATTCATTTCACATTGAAATTAAGATCTGACAATTTTCCTGGATTCCCTTATCATTAATGCTATCTAGGATAATTTTATTTCTTGAAAAAATTGTGATTTGTTATTTATTAAAAATTAAATAGTGAAAATCACCACGTCTGCATATTTAATTCACAGTAAATTCATTTAGTGTCTAAAAATTCCAAAAAAATTAGGGTAGATCATTTTCATCATAATTAATCATCTGTTGGACTTCATTTGATATCATAATTGAATTGAATGTTAAATTGGCCTGCATTTTTGCACGAGTCTGCATAGAAATTAAAAAGACAAAAAAATAATTCCTCGAAAATCTCACACTTGGATATTTGCTTAAAATTTACCTAAGGAGACAGATGCCTCCCTGAGTTCGACCTTGGACTTCACCAAGTAAAAAAATCTGCCGCTTGAAATTATCTTAACATTAATTGATAAGTGATTTTTGACTAGCCTCTCGTATCCGACTGCAACGAACGATTAACATTAATTTGGACATTAATTTGCTCGAATTAACTAAGGGTGCGGGACGCTTATCACCCACCCCGCAAGCGCAGACAATCAGAAGAGAGCAAGGTCACATTGAAATCCCCGCCAAGGAGCCATGCATACTCAGAGAAAGCCTCACGAGCAGTCCGGATATCCACCCACAATACATCACGTGACGTCTATTGGCAAGACCCGTAGACACAACTTAAAGCAAAGAAAGACCGCGTGGAAGCACATTCAAGCAGAACTGTGATCACGTGTGAACCTCTCACTTCCGCCCTACAAGTAAAAGCCGCTTCCTTCCACGCAATGACGTGCCCCCCCCATATGCACCACATGTAGATCAAGGCCTTATTCAACCTCTCGAACCCTGCATTTTGACAACAGAACTCCTGCACGACCTCCACCACTTCATTGCCGAGCATATCCCAAAACTCCCTGTAGAAGGAAATAGGAAATCCATCAGGGCCACGTGCCCCATCACAATTAAGACTCCAAACAACCTCCTTCACCTCCTCCCTCGTGACCGGAATGATCAAGCTGCCAGCAAGAGCATCAGATAATCTCAGCGCCCCAAGACCATTCCACCGCCACGACCTAGACGCATCCCTCCTAGAAAACTCAAGAAAGTGTTCAACAATCGCATCCCCCATCTCCCAATCCCCTTCAAATCAAATGCCATTGACCACCATAGATCTGAAAAAATTAATCGAACGCCTACCGCTAGCAACACGGTGGAAGAAAGCCGTGTTAACATCACCCTCCTGAAGCCAAGAGATTCTTGACTGCTGCCTCCATTCGGTGATTTGCTTCTTGTCCTCCTCCATCACCACTCCCACCGCCAGATCCCTCCTTTTCAACTCCTCCGCGGTCAACTATCTATCATCCTCCAAACACTCAAGGGTACGAATCTCAAGCTCGGCACCCACTCTCCTGGTCCTCCTGACATCCCTAACCTCCCTTTTATGCTGAAAAAGTCGCTAACAAAGCCCCACAAACTTATCTGAAAATCTCCTTGCTGCAGAGCCGGTCACCGGTATAGTAGTCCAGAAAGAATTAACCAGAGATTTGAAAGAATCTTCAAGCAGCCAGGCCCGCTCAAACCGGAAAAAATCTTTTGGGAGGACCGAAGAACCAAAATCCCAAACCAAGGAAGTGTGATCAGAACGCGACCTGGGCGTGGCCTCAAATTTCAGCGAAATTCGGTCGAATTTCTGTCGAATATCGATATCCAGTCGAAATCGAAATTCGACCGAGTGACCGAAATGGCCGAAATATGAGGGTGGTAGTACAAAAAATGACCGAAATTTTGGTCGAAATTCCATCGAAATTATGTTTTGGTCGATACCGAAATGGTGACCGAAATCGACATTTAAGGCCTTGCCTGGGCCTAGAAGAAACAAACAAACAGGGGAAAAGGTCCATCTCAGAAGAAGTGAAAAAGTGATCAATTCTTGAACGGGACCCAGAACTCCTCCAAGTGAACTTCGTATCTGAAGCATTAAGCACCTCCAGCTACAACTCATCCATCAGCTCGGTAAACTTATCAGATCAAGGATCCTGCCCACCCCGCAAGCGCGGGCAATCAGAAGAGAGCAAGGTCACATTGAAATCCCTGCCAAGGAGCCATGCATACTCAGAGAAAGCCTCACGAGCAGTCCGGATATCCGCCCATAATACATCACGTGACGTCTATTGGCAAGACCCGTAGACACAACTTAAAGCAAAGAAAGACCGCGTGGAAGCACATTCAAGCAGAACTGTGATCACGTGTGAACCTCTCACTTCCGCCCTACAAGTAAAAGCCGCTTCCTTCCACGCAATGATGTGCCCCCCCCATCTGCACCACATGCATCTAGCATCCTGTAATCTTTAAACCCACTCATGCCGAAAGAACACCAGACAACCCTATCGCACGAGCCCAATTTTGATTCCTGTAGGAAGATGACATCACAACCCCATTCTACAAATCTTGCCCCAAGAGCACGCCTCTTCTTCGGGTCACTCAGACCTCTTACGTTCCACGTAAGAATCTTCATTGAGCATGGTGTTGACCCCCCAAGAGGCTCATAGCCCCTACAACTGCTGCTATTACGACCTTCCGATCAGAAAGAACAACCACTTCGCTGCTCACAACCCTCTGTTTCTTTCTCCTCCTGTATCTTTTGTTCACGCCTTTGAAAATGTTCGCATTTGTAGTACCCAAAGAAAGCGCGGTTTGATCACCCAGAGAGAAATCTACCGCAGGTATCTTCAAACCATTTAGTCCAACCTCCAAGCACGATGAAACACCGGATACATGCTTAACCACAGATGAAAGCGAATCAGGTAACACCGACGAAATAAGAGGTCCAAGAGCCATAACTGGATCCGAGAGCCCGACCCGAACACCATTCGAAACCACGTACCCCTTGGACGTGCAGAACCCGACCTCATTGAGAAACCGAACAAAGTCCGAAAATCTTAAACGAGTTCCACCAGTAGGATCTGAACATGTCAGCTGCATACGGAAATGGGCATGTCCCAAAAATCCCTCTAGACACAGCGCATCGAACGACCCCTTAAATGCCACACCCGAGACCGCCTTTTTAGCTTCCCAAGCGGTAATCGAGCGATCCAAATTGAAAGGGAATAAATCCGCGCCATCAATGCATATCGCGGAAGACAAGGCGTCGCCCACTCCCCCAGAATCTGAGGAAACGGGCTCTCCAGTGATAGCATCGACACCAGCCTCCCTCAACGGCGGTGGTGGCAGCAGTGGTTGAAGGCACCCGACTTCAATGGGAAGCACCTCACCACCGGAGTGCAACATCACCATGCGAGGTTTAGAATCTACATCTTCAAATGAATCGATCATCACCGCTGTGAATTGAGGGTTAGAGCCCGGATGGCTTCCATCGGACAAAATCTTCTTAACGCAACCAAAATCCCCGAGCACGTTCTTAATTACATCAAGTCTCCGGAAAAGGAACGAGACACCTCGGAGCTGCAGCACCCGAGAGATGAGCAACATCTCTCCCCCTTCAGAAAAATTTGGCATCCTCCAGCAAACATCACTTCTTCCCCTTGGGTGCAACACCCGCTCCACCTGCATCAGCGAGAGACCACGAACACAACATTTACGGATACCAATCATGAAAACATCCCCTCCAAACTCCCCTCCAAACTGTAGCAGCAATCCTGCCCATACCGATCTTACCGATAAAGATTCCTTATCCCACTGCCCCACCAACCAGTTAACCCCCTTCGCGCCTGCACCTGTATTCACAACGCTCCCTTCCTCAGATACAACACTCATGTTCGAGGCCTCACCCCTAACAACGGAGGCAAAGGATCTCCCCGACGTTGGAAAAGCAGAGCCTCCCCGCAAGCCATCGCGCCTGGCTCCCACCAGAAGATCTACCGCGTTCGCCTCTGCAAGGGTGCAATCAAATCATCGATGGCCAATACAACCGCACCGAAAACATTGAGGCGGTTTCGAGCACTCCGGCGCCAGATGACCCGGACCCCCACACCTGTAGCACCTTTTTCCCCTCTTGCGATGTGTGACGGTCTCCCAACCCCTTCAACATTCGAGACCACATGAGCACAAGCACCACCCGAGCGTCTCCAAACGCGAAGCCCAATAGAAATCGCCCTCGCGTCGCCCTCACGTCATCGCCTTTTAGACTTCGTTCTCGCCCCTCGCGTCTCTCCTCGCATCGCTCCTCGAGCATTAAAGTTGGATGTTCCACTCCAATGTATTTTGGAGATATCTCTATTAAGTTTGAACCCTCCCTCTACACTCCATATATTAAAAATTCTCATGTGTAAAAATCCAACCTTATCTATTTAACTTTAAAATATTTTGAAGCATGAAATATATCTTTGTTACAATCTTACATAATATATGAAGAATAATCAGAACAAATGAATTTGTATTATTATTTTATTTATAAAATTGAAGCGTATTTTCTTTTAACAGATATGGGAATTTATTTTCATAATAAAATTATCACATATTATAATGATATGCACATTGTTACATGTTTTTATAACTGATCATTATTAAATAACATAAATGTATCGATAATCTATATTATAAATATAACTAAATGATATGTTAATATCTTTTGTATCCAAATATACGTTTAGTTCAGATATGGCACTATTAATTCTTCTCCTGCAGCAAAGTATGAGTCTATTGCCTGGTATATAACTAAAAGTGAGTACCCTTCTTTAGCTCTTAACATGCCTTCTCTCAGCTTTCAACACATGGCTCTCTCCGGTGCATTCTCTTCTCCGTTTCTGCTCTCTCTCCCGAACTCTCTATCCCTCTACGTGAGAGACTAATCTTTGACACGTCCCCTCCTCGTTTTACCCTCTCTTTCTCTCTCCCCCTTATTTCTACATTTAGTATGAGTTCTCATTTCAAATTGTTGCACACCCATTTCCCCACACTGTTTAATTTTTTTTATCATCTAGTCAAGCAACTTAAATTAATTCCCAATATCTCTTTTTACGTATTGTACATTTATTAACACGATTAACTTCAATGTAAATTATTATAGCTAGCAAACTAATCATACATGTAAACTGAAAGGGTGTACTAAATTATGAAAATATTTAACTTTCAAACTAAATATAGAGACTTCGATGGTAATGATTGATAGATTTCTTAAATTGAATGATTGATAGATTTCTTAAATTGAAAAGTTACGACTAAAGGATAATGTACCTAGGTTTTTAATATTATCACCATAATAAAATGTCAAATAAATGAAATGATTACTCTAGTAATGTAGATATTAAATGAGAATCAAATTCTTTTCATTCTCTATATTTACCATGAAAGATGTTACCTATTTAAACATATTTGTTGCATAAATTACTTTCTATCATTCCATCCCGTATCATGGCATCAAGTAAATTCTTATTAGGTATTGTTGAGATATTTATGTCTCTCAGTCTTTATTTTATATTTCATATTCCTTTTGTCTACTTTATGTAATTTCCCCTTAGAGCTTTTCTACTATATAAGATAGCTTTAGGGCTACGATGAATAGACAATTCTAATTTTCATTTCCACATGGTACCGGAGCGACGGTCCTCGGCCAGAGCATGTGCCCTAATTGCCCCACCCCACCAAAACCCTAACACGGTCTAGCCTTGTGCGCGGTGCCATCGGCCACTGCGATCGTCGTAAACAACAACAACGGCATGCTGTCGCCGCCGCCCATGAGCAGCAGCAACCGCCAAGGCTGCCGCCGCCGGCCTCCCTAGTACATCTAGGGCTACCACCAGCAGCCCTAGCTGCTCTCCACCGCCTCCGCCATAGCTCGAGGGGCTTTGTGGCATACTATGGATCCCCGTTCAATGCTTTCTAAGGTCTGAAAATCATTTCAAAAAGAAAAAATCTCTGATCGATCTAATTTTTGGGTCTCTAGGGTATGATTTGAATATATAAAACACTCTAGCTACCCAAAGAGGCTTCCAATGGATGGAAGAGGTTGTGGTATGAGTCTACACCCACAACCATCTTCTTGTATGTTCGTGTAGACGCAACCATTCCTGTCTTCAACCCCAGTCTTGGTTATTGTTGTCATCATGTCAGACAACATAGTCGACTCTAAAGCCAATGTATCCCTGGGTGCCTTCAAAGGCCCATCACCCATTGTTAAAATGGATGGAACTATGGGTCATGCAGTTCATGAGCCTAATGCAGTGTAATGGCAAGAAACACATCCTCACATAAGATGAGCCAAAAGACAAGACTAGGGTTCACGCCTCGTGGGAGGCAGATGACACATACACACGTGTATGGTTGTCAGGTACAGTTTCAGTGGTGATAGCCAATGACATTCTGAATCAGCCCACAACAAAGGTGATGTGGGATATTCTTGTTGCTACATACTCTCCGGCGAAAAATGAGTCAAAGATACTGCAACTTCAGTATTATATCTTCACATCTAAGCAGAACAGTTGTCCACTCCAGACCCATTACACTTCTCTTATGGGTGTGTTTGAGAAGCTTCATGGTTTCATCCCTTTGACTACGTCGCCGGAACAACTCAAGCCTACAGACTCAGTGATGTCCGGAGCATTTCTTGCAGCCATTGATCCTAAATATGATGTTGCTCGCTCATAGATTTTTACTGATGCCACTATCCCTCCAATGGAGGAGGCATATCGCAGATTGAGCCGACTCTCTATAGCATTTGGTGGAGTTACTCAGCAGTCTCAGACCTCCTCGGCTATGGTTGCATTGCGTAGTAGATGGAGTTCTACACCGTATCGTGGTCATGGTACCCGTGGACAGGGAGGAGGCAACTGACCCAATCAACCTTGCACCTATTGTCACCGATCGGGATTTAAAGAGGACACATGCTACTCTAAGCATGGCTTTCCTGCTTCAGCTCAAGTTGCAGAGCAGACTCAGCAAGTTGGTACTCCACCTCCTGCATCTGATAAGAGATTTGATGAGCTCGTGGCACAACCAAGAGAGATTATGGGTATATCGGGTTCATCCACTCCTACAGGATCCTCTGAGGTAGCCGCCTCAACATCTGCATCCATACCGGGCACTTCATATGCCTTTACTAGCTGTTACAAGGCAGATTTGTCTGAATGGATTAGGGACTCAGGAGCTTCACATCATCTCTGTGGTGACAGAGGACAGTTTAGTACAAACAGACCGACTCAGCCAAGTAGATCAATAGTCATAGTAGATGGGACACATTCTCCCATCAATGGTCAAGGGGAGGTGCAGTTAACTTTAGCAATGCGCCGCCAAAATTTTCTTTATGCTCCTAATTTTTCAATGAATTTACCGTCCATTAGTCAAGTCACCAAGGATTTACATTGTCGTGCCATATTTGACCCATCGTCTCTCGTGTTTCAGGACATCCTTACAGACAGGGTGATTGGATCTAGTCGTGAGCAAGGTCTCTATAGACTGATCAAGTCCCTATATGCTGGTGCTTCATTTCTTCACACTGGATCGGTTTCTCCCTATGTGCAACACCTCCGGTTTGGTCATCTTCCTCTGCAAAAGATGTATCACGTCCTTCCTCAGATTTCTCCTTGCTCTACCTTTCAGTGCGAGGCCTACCAGCTTGTGAAGCACCATCGACCTACCTTTCAGAGTCGTTAGGGTCGCAGTAGTCGTAGCAGTTTTGAATTGATTCATCTTGATATTTGGGGTCCTAATCGTGTCCCAGACCATCAGGGACAGATTTTATTTTGTTGCTGTGGATGATTTTTCTAGATTGTCGTGAGTTTTCCTTCTTAAAAACAAGTCTGATGCTGGTCATGTTATTCAGTCTTTCATTAATGAAATAAAGAATGTTTTCTCTGCGAATGTCAAATATATTCGTTCCGACAATGCATTAGAATTTTGTACTCTTCAACTCTCGCAGTTTCTCAGAACCCTTGGCATTGTTCATCAGACTTCTTGTGCTTATAATTCCCAACATAATGAGATGTTTGAAAGCAAACATCGTCACCTTTTGGATGTTACCAAGACCCTCTTGATCCAGAGTCGCGCTCCACATTCATACTGGGGGGATGCGGTTCTAACTGCTTGCTACCTGGTGAATCGTATGCCCTCGTTTGTGTTGGGGGAGAAGATTTTGTTCTTAATTGTGTTTCCTGAGAAGGATCCTTTCTCCCTCAGTCCTCGTGTATTTGGGTATGTTGCATTTGTTAATCATACATTTCCAAGTCATGATAAACTCTCTCCTAGAGCTGTTACGTGCGTCTTTGTGGGGTATTCCAGGACTTAAAAGGGATACCGTTGTTTTGATCCTAATTGGAGAAAACATTATGTTAATGCAGATGGCACTTTCTTTGAGGCTATTATGTTTTCTCTCTCCTACAGGTGACAAGTTAATTCCTTCGGAGTCTTGAGAAGAGGTATGCATGCCTCTACCTCCGATTGTGTCTATACCATGCACCACTTTCTCACCACCACCTCCACCACCTCCTCCACCACCATCACCTCCACCCGTCACATCCATTTGTTTTCCACAGGTTTACTAGGCCGACATCATGCTCTTGTGCCTCCTTCATCATCCAACACGCTCCAGGTATGTTCTAAGCACTTGGTTCTACTGATGGCACAGGTGATTTGCGTTTACAACAAGACGAGCATGGGGTCTTAGATGTTCTAGTGTCAACTACTGAGGAAGCCGAGGATCTCGACGTGCCCATTGCCTTACGGAAGCAGAGGCATGCAAGTGCTATGTATCCTCTTGCTTCCTATATTTCTCTTGCACGTCTCTCAGAGGAGTTTCAAAGGTTTGTTCTAGGCTTGTCTGTTGTGGAGATACCACGATCATATCAGGAGGCATTGAAGGTTAGTTAGTGGCGTTTGGCTATGGAGGAGGAAACGGTTGCGTTACAATCTCGTGACACATGGAGTATTGTACATGCTCCCCTGGTGCATATGTTGTTGGTAGAAGGTGGGTGTTTACGGTGAAACATCGTGCGGATGGTACTGTGGACATGTACAAGGCCAGACTTGTTGCTCGTGGATTCACCCAAACTTATGGGGTGTATTATCAGGATACATTTTCTCCAGTTGCCCGTCACTCTACACGGAAGATTCTCATTTCTGTCGTTGTGGTACATAACCAACCTCTATTCCAGCTAGATGTAAAGAATGCCTTCTTGTATGATGACTTGCAGGAAGAAGTCTACGTGCATCAACCTCCAAGGTTTTGCTGAGGGAGAGTCTCATATGGTGTGCAGACTTCACAAGGCCATTTATGGCCTTAAGCAGAGTCTTAGATCTTGGTTTCAGAAGTCCTCAGAGTTGATTGAACGACAAGGGTTTGTCAGATCTACTACAAATCATTCTATTTTTGTTAAGAGATCCCAGAGAGGTACTGTTGCCCGGTCTACGTATATGACATCATCATGGCCTCAAATTTCAGCGAAATTCAGTCGAATTTCTGTCGAATATCGATATCCAGTCGAAATCGAAATTCGATCGAAATGACCGAAATGACCGAAATATGGGGATCCTAGTACAAAAAATGACCGAAATGACCGAAATTTTGGTCGAAATTCCACCGAAATTCCATCGAAATTCTGTTTTGGTCGATACCGAAATGGTGACCGAAACCGACATTTAAGGCCTTGGACATCATTGTTATAGGTGATGATGAGCAAGGTATTCAAGCAGCTAAGAATTTCCTTGGACAACAGTTTGTGACCAAGGGCCTTGGCAATCTTCGTTACTTTCTTGGTCTAGAATTTGCAAGAAATCAACGCGACATGGTGATGAGGCAAAGGAAATATGCTACTGATCTCCAAACTGAGACGGGCATGACATGATGTAGGCATGCCACTACTCCAATGGATCCCAATGCTAAATCTATGATGATGACTTTGAGGAAGTTGATAAGAGACAATATAAAGAGCTAGTAGGGAAGTTGTTATATGTCATGATCACCATGCCTGATATATCATTTGCAGTTAGAGAATGAGCTAGTTTATGGAACAACCTAGGCATGTTCATATGAATACAATTAACATGATTATGAGATATCTGAAGTCCTCTTCAGGAGCAGGACTGCTGTTCAGAAGAGACACGTCTCTTACAATTACATGATGTGCTGATGCAAATTATGCTAGGTGCCCCAAGGACATGAAGTTCACATCAGGCTTCACTGTGTTTGTAGATAGTTTACTGGTTTCATGGAAGAGTAAGAAGCAGACAATTATGGCTAGATCTAGCATCGAATCAGAGTATAGAGACATAGCACAAGGGAGCATGGAAATCATGCGGGTCAGATCCATCCTAACTGACCTAAGTATTGAGGTGCCTATTCCCATGCACCTCCAATGCGATAACCAAGCCGCTCTATTCATAGACAATAATCTGCCTTTCCATGAAAGAACCAAGCACATTGAGGTAGATTGCCATTACACTCGGGATCTAATTCAGAAGGGACTTATTTCCACTTCTCACGTTGCTTCAAGCGATCAAACTGCAGATATGTTTATCAAAGCCCTTGCTAGAGGTCTGTTGCATCGTTGTTGTTTCAAGCTGAGCATGATAGACATATGTGCTCCAACTTGGGGAGAGTGTTGAGATATTTGCATCTCTCAGTCTTTATTTTATATTTCATATTCCTTTTGTCCACTTTATGTAATTTCCCTATAGAGCTTTCCTCCTATATAAGAGAGCTCTAGGTCTACGGTGAATAGACAATTCTATTTTTCCTTTCCACACCTATCAAAGTTAAATAATTTAAATAAATATAACACGAAGAATTGTTATATCAATATTAAATAGGATAAATAAAGGTAGATATAATATTACACTTAATTTTAAAATTACTAGACATCAAAAATAAATATTTTTTGCATAGTAAAAAAACAAATAAAGGTGATCAAGATATTCTCATCCTATAAATCAACAACTATAGATGACTTTGATATACAAAGTCAAAGTTTCAAGTACACCTAGAATATAATAAAACCCATATTTTTATGATTTTATGATATATCCTTCATTAATGTTTACATCACATGACATTTGCCAGTGAGTCCAACCATAGTAGAAATTGATGAATTATTCTGCTATTTATTGTTATGATCAAATCAAAACTAGCCATGCACATCAGGGTCCTTACAGCTTAGGTTTTTTTACACTATGACCCATAAAATCTATCCAATTATGCCATAGCCTTTGTAATGTGTGTAATTATATAGAAATGGTGTATATCAAAATAAAAATAAATTTGTAATTTTATTTTTACCAACTATTTTTTGATATCACCTATCAACCATTGTGAAAATACATGAGACGGTGATATAATTTTGCACGCAGCGTAGCGTAGCTCTGCCCTGCTCTTTCCCTACTACTGACATGTGGCACTTTCCCCTTTTTTTCTCTCATTCTCTCTCTCCACTTTAATTGCTATTCTATCGTCAATGACTCCGCATTCTCTCTGTCCAATTTACCTAGCTTTAACCACGTGGCTATCTCTCGATTCTCCCCACTCTCTCCCTTTTTCCCTCGCACCGGGCACACATCTCTCTCTACAAGTTGCAAAAAACCACGACCCTCCTTCAATCTATCCATATTTAGAATATGTCAAAGATCACCTCTTCTTTCTCTCATCTTTTTCTTATTTCTATACTTAATGTTATCTTCCCCTCCTCTCTAATGATAGATAGATAATACATTCTATCAAAAGTACTTCAAACTAATGTAAGGAAATTCATAAAAGTAACCCATTATTTACAACAAGGAGTACATTTTCATTCTGTAAAAAAATAAAATTAAAGATGTAATATATATTTGATCAAAATGGTGTTCATCTCGGTCATTATCATTATAAAAGAAATTGATATGTAGTTCTTAGTTTTTGAAAAAAAAAAGGAAAAATTAAAAGCACTAGATGGTAGGTAAATACTTTGGTCATGTATCGGTTGAGGAAATTATAAATGATTTGGTCTGCTTCCACTCCATCTTATATATCTAAATTATCTGCAATAATAATATCATTTCTTTTTAAGAAAAGAAATTGACATTACACTCTTAGAATAATGTTAAATGTTATGCCCTTTTTTATCGATTGTTACTAAGTATTCTATGCAGAGATGGTCTTAATTCTTTCTTCCAGTAACAAAATAACAAAATGGTGTAAAATATTCTAACATATGTGTCGATTATATTGAATTATGGTAAAACTAAAACTTGACAAAGTATCTATTATTACTAGGATGTCTTTCTTTGTTAGCTTTTCGATTATAATTCATAAAAAGAGTGAAGTACTTAAGTTTTTTTAGCATATATGAAAGCATAATTATTGTGTATATATTTTTATATATCAAAATTGTTGATATGTCTCAAATGAAAAAGTAATTCACATCAAACCCCCACAAGTTATTAATTCAAAAAAAAAACTACTGAACCTACTTCAAACCCAACAAGTTATCAATTCGTAAAGAAACTATTGAAACAACTTCAATTGTCCAGTTGTTGAGCTCTTTTTCTTTACCTCTAAAAGATCATGATTAAAGCCCATATATTTTCATTTACTATAAAAATAAGGAAAGATACATTACCTATTTCATCAAAATGAATGTTTACTAAAATATCAATCATGTACAAACTTCCCAATTGTAATGGAAAACTCTAAGAAGACTTATAATAGATGGATTCCTATATACAATCAATTATTGTTAACGCATATTTAGTTATTGTGTCTTTTCGCTATTTTATTTACTTGTTATCCTCTTTATGTAATTTACCCATAGGCTACTCTCCTATATAAGAGAGCCTAGGGCTATGGAATAAACAACTCATTCGCGTTTCCCAACATGGTATCAGAGCGACGGTCCTAGACCGGAGTTCTCGAAACCCTAACCCTACCCCGCCCCACCCGCCGGCCTCTCCTCTCTCTCTCTTCTCTCGGCGATCGCTCATAGGCCCCAGCCCCAGCCCCGATCGCTGCTCCAGCGCCTAGGGCTTCTCGCCGTGGGGTCGTTTTTTTTTCGCTGAGCGCCGTGGCTTCTCGCTGAACCCACGATCGCCTGCCTCGCGATCGCCTGGCGCCTCACGATCGCCTGGTGCTTCTCGATCACCCAGAGCCGATCGCCTAGCGCCTCGCCTGCCGCCTCTTCACCGCCCAGAGCCTCGCCTGCCGATCGCCTAGCGCCTCTCCTTGCGCTACTCGGTGATTGTTGCGCTGCATAGCACGCATCCTGTGCGCATAGTGCGGTGCGCCTCCTGTCCTGTGCGGTGCACCATCCTGTGCGGCAAGCGTGCATCTTGCAGTGCAACTGTGCTGTGCTGTGCGCATAGTGTTTCGTGGTTTTCTACAAGCGTTCTCTAGGGTTTCTACAATAGAAACCGGTACGTGTGCGGATCGTAGCGCGCGTAGGTCCATGGAGATAGTTGCTTGAGGTCTACACATGCAACTCATCCCGTCTATGTCATTGTAGACAAATATTATCGGTTGCAGGTCGCTCCAGTCTTCAGTATCCAGTATGTCAGAAAACAAGGCAGATATTCCATCCATGGGTGCATTCCGTGGTCCAGCGCCCATTGTCAAGATGGATGGCACGAATTATGAACTGTGGGCAATGCAGTTCATGAGTATGATGAAGTCCACGGGCAAGAAGCATATTCTCACAGAGCCCGAGCCTGCAGAGAAGACTGGAGTCCATGCCTCATGGGAGGCTGACGATGCATATGCAAAGGTGTGGTTATCTGGCACATTGGCTATTGAAATCGCCAATGACATTCTTCATCAGCCCACAGCCAAAGACATGTGGGATATCCTAGCAGCAACATATTCTCAAGCGAGGAATGAGACGAAGATCCTGCAACTTCAACATGATATATTCACAATTAAGCAAAATGGCCGCCCATTACATTCTCTCTATACATCTTTGAGAGGAATGTTTGAGAAGCTCCATAGCTTCATGCCTCTTACAGCCACACCAGAACAGCAAAAGACATACAGGAATGCAACAATGGTGGGTGTGTTTCTCGCAGCACTCGATCCAGAGTATGAGGCAGCACGTTCACAGATTTTGGCGGACTCGACTATTCCTCCCATGGAGGAAGCCTTTCACAGATTGAGCAGGATTACTGTACCTTCAGCAGCCACTAGTCAGAATCCCTCAGCCATGGCAGCCAACAGAGGCCGTGGTTCTCAATACCAGGGCCGTGGACGTATTCCCCGTGGAAGGGGTGGTCGCACTAGGCCAACATGCTCATATTGTCACAGAGTCGGCCATACTGAAGACACATGCTACTCCAAGCATGGATTTCCTGCATCTGCACGAGCTGCTGAGCAGATAGAGCCCCCGTCTGCATCCACGTTGGATCAACGATTTGATGATCTGGTTGCCCGTCTCAGGGGCATTATACCACCTTCTGGCCCAGCACCGTCGACAGAGAATCATACTGATACCGCTGCTTCTGCTTCTGCTTCTACGAGTACTTCAGGTAGTACACTTGCTCTTCACAGTAGTAGATCAGTTACATTGCCGTGGATCATGGACTCGGGCGCTACACATCACCTATGTGGCGACCAGAGTCTTCTTACAGGATATACTCAGATCCCTCCAGGACGGACAGTAGTGATTGCCAATGGCACTCATTCCCCTATCACGGGTCAGGGGGAGATTAGATTGACATCCTCGATGCAGCTCAAGAATGTTTTACATGCACCGCATTTTTCCATCAATCTGTTGTCGATTAGTCAGATTACGAAGGATCTCCATTGTCGAGCTATTTTTGATTCATCTTCATTGATTTTTCAGGACATCCGTACGGGCAACGTGATTGGTCATGGCTATGAGCAAGGAGGCCTTTATCGTCTGAACCAGACCCCGTTTGCCGGAATCACAGCCTCTTCCGCAGAACAAGTATCTCCTCTCCTGTGGCATCTGCGCTTCGGTCATTTACCGCTTCAGAAGTTGCGTCTTGTCCTACCCTATAGTCTGTCTCACACAACTGTCCAGTGTGAGGCATGTCAGTTGGGAAAACATCACAGGTCGTCTTTTCCCAGTAGTCAAGGTCGGAGTAGTAACTCCAAGTTTGAGTTGTTTCATGTCGACGTCTGGGGTCCGAGTCGTGTTCCCGATCATCAGGGGCACAGGTTTTATATTGTATTTGTCGATGATTTTTCTAGAGCATCTTGGGTATTTCTAATGAAAAATAAGTCTGAAGCTGGAGATATTATTATTCACTTTCTAAATGAGATTCAGAATGTCTTTTCCACAACGATCAAAATTATGAGATCTGACAATGCCTTAGAGTTGTGCACCAACAATCTAGCCAAATACTACTCCTCAAAAGGGATTGTTCACCAAACATCCTGTGCTCATACGTCTCAACAAAATGGGGTTGCAGAAAGAAAACACCGTCATCTTCTTGACGTTACAAGGTCTCTTCTCATTCAGAGTCATGTCCCGTATACCTACTGGGGTGATGCAGTCCTTACTGCATGTTATCTTATAAATCGTATTCCCTCGTCTGTCTTGAATGAACAGGTTCCTTTCTCAATTATATATCCTGACAAGGAGCTGTTCACTCTTACCCCTCGCGTCTTTGGGTCTGTCGCATTTGTCCATCAGTTGTCACCCGGTTCTGACAAGCTCTCTCCTAGGGCTGTCAAGTGCGTCTTTGTGGGGTACCCCAGAACCCAAAAGGGGTACAAGTGTTTTGACCCTGTGCGTCGGCGGTATATGATCAGTGCGGATGTTACATTCTTTGAATCCATTATGTATTTTTCAGAATCCGGGAACATGCAGCCACCACCATTATCTCCTGATACCGTATTCATGGCACCACCAACATCACAGCCGTCACCACCAACATCACAGCCGTCACCACCATTACCACCACCACCACCGCCGCCGCCGCCACCAATAATTTCCCCGTTACCATTCCATTACACCCGGCGGCCGAATCAAGCTCATGGTCCTGACCAGTCAACTAGCTCGCCTATGGTATGTAATGAAAATATTAATGTTGATGGATCTGACGACATTTCTCAGCAGGATGCATTACAGGAGCATGGTGATACCACAGAGGATCTGGATGTTCCAATCGCTCTACGCAAGCCGAAGAGAAGCTGTGCCAAGTATCCAGTATCAGCAGCAGTTTCGTTTGAGAGGCTATCTGGACCATTCAGGACATTTGCATTGGCACTTTCAGCTACAGATATTCCACGGAACCACCATGAGGCTTTGCAGGATTCTCGATGGCGGCTAGCCATGGAGGAAGAGATGGCGGCACTTCAGTCTAGAGGAACATGGAGCTTGGTTACTATACCACCGGATGTCAACCCAGTAAGTTGCAAGTGGGTATTTACAGTGAAACATAATGCGGATGGCTCCATTGACAGGTACAAGGCACGCCTGGTTGCAAGGGGATTCACCCAGACATATGGAGTAGATTACCTTGACACGTTCTCCCTGGTGGCTCGTCATTCCACTCTGCGGATCCTCTTATCAGTTGCAGTTACTAGGGACTGGCCACTCTATCAACTGGATGTGAAGAATGCCTTTCTGTATGGGGACCTGCAGGAGGAAGTCTACATGCAACAGCCACCAGGTTTTGCTGTTGAGGGGGAGTGTTCCAAGGTTTGCAGATTACATAAGGCTATCTATGGCCTTAAGCAGAGCCCCAGAGCATGGTTCCAGAAGCTGTCAGACCTTTTTGGGAAACAAGGATATAAACGCTCCAATGCTGATCATTCCTTGTTTGTACAGAAGACGGCAAGAGGTATTGTTGTAATCATGGTTTATGTTGACGATATCTTGATTACAGGTGATGATGACCAGGGCATTAAGCAGGCAAAGGAAAGGCTGGGGACCGAGTTTGTAACCAAGGACTTGGGAGTCCTTAGATATTTTCTGGGGCTGGAGTTTGCCAGAAATCCGTATGGATTAGTCATGTCACAGAGGAAGTATGTCACAGATCTACTGAGTGAGACAGGTATGCTAGGGTGTCGACCTGCCACAACACCAATGGACCCTAGCATGAAGCTGTATGATGATGACACATAGGAGGTTGACAGGAGAAGATACAGAGAGCTGGTAGGCAAATTGTTATATGTCACGATCACTAGGCCAGATATATTATTTGCAGTGAGCCGTGTGAGCCAGTTCATGGAGCAACCACGTCAGGTGCATATGGATGCAATACACATGATACTTAGATATCTCAAATCTTCTCCAGGTAAAGGTCTGCTATTCAAGAAAGGAAAGGGGATTTCTGTCTCAGCATGCGCAGATGCAGATTATGCAGGATGTCCTAAGGATAGGAAGTCCACCTCAGGGTATGCTGTCTATGTTGGAGATGCTCTAGTTTCATGGAGGAGCAAGAAGCAAACTGTGGTAGCTAGATCCAGTGCTGAATCCGAATATAGGGCTATGGCCCAGGCTACTACAGAGATGATGTGGGTGAAAGCGGTGCTGACAGATTTATGCTTAGATATACCACTTCCTATGAACTTGGAGTGTGATAATCAGGCTGCTTTGTTCATTGCAAACAATCCTGCATTCCATGAACGGACCAAGCATATTGAGGTGGATTGCCACTTCATACGTGATATGATTCAGAAAGGATTCATTATCACATCCCATGTTACTTCAGAGAACCAGACTGCAGATATATTCACCAAGGCATTGTTACGTGGCCCATTTCAGAAGTGTGCTTCCAAGCTGAGCATGATTGACATCTATGCTCCATCTTGAGGGGGAGTGTTAACGCATATTTAGTTATTGTGTCTTTTCGCTATTTTATTTTCTTGTTATCCTCTTTATGTAATTTACCCATAGGCTACTCTCCTATATAAGAGAGCCTAGGGCTATGGAATAAACAACTCATTCGCGTTTCCCAACAATTATAATTATATATCTTCATTATATATTCTATTAATTATAGTTTTCGAGGATTTAGGGAAAAAATCCGATGATGGAAAAAAAGTAGAAAATAAATCATCCTTCATATTTTATCAAATATATTATATTTTCTATTCCATTATCCCGCTATATTATATTTTTCTATTCACATCATATATTTTTCTAAGAACACTCAAATAAGAAGTAGTGGGGATGCAAGATAGAGAAGATATATGATATGGATAGAAAGATATTATGAAATTATTGATCCAAAACTTTATATTTAGAAATTATTTTTGGTGCCTTTGCAATACCTCATGAAGCACAGCCTTTTAAAGATCCAATTTTCCATTTTGAATAATGATTCATCATGTGATAGTGATAGCTCAACCACCTTTCTATGTTAATTTATATACAATCATGGAATTTCTTTCAACTTCTCAAAATTTACCCATTAATCTAAAGAAATGTCTAATTAAGATTCAATGATTCTAATTTTTTTCTTCATGGGTTACTCTCCCGCTGCAAAGTGTGGATTAATTTGCTAGTAAAAGATAAAACCATGGTAAAAAAGTGGACATGACGCAAGAATATGGCATATTTACGTCTCATTTCTTGAGATTTCTTATCATTGTTAGTCATAAATATTACAATTCAAGTGGGTTGTCAGAATGCGAGGTTACAAAATGCCCTTACGATGATCCTCCAATTATTTTGAATGGTGGAGAGGCAAAGGGATCCTTTGTTATTAAAATAGAAAGAAGGAAATAGGACCTCCAGAAAAAGTTTCACTCACATAGTACGCCCAAGATTTCCAGAAAGATCTCCGAAGCTAATGTTACGAACCCCCCGATCTACAGCACTTTGAAACACACCTGCAAATTTATAATGAGAAAGAGCTCCCGAGGAAAACAAATAGATCAAATGTTGTACAACAAAGCAGGATGGACAATGATGTGCTTTTTCATCAGTTTATGTTACATTTTCTTTGTCATTGTTCTTGAACAGTAAAAAGACCGGGTAATTTAAATAGTGTGAACCTGTCAAAGCCTTCGTCACTTCATCCTTCTGCGCTGTAGGAGGAAGAAGTCTGAACAACAGAATGCCATTATTTACAGAGCTTAAGAATAAATTCTTATGAAAAATTACCAGGTCATAAACAAGGTTTAAAAATAAGCTAAGTAATTCCGGGGAAAATGAAATTAATATGGAAGGAATCCCACTCAATGAAAGATAGATGAATATTTTCATATTATTATAAGATGGTGTGGGAGCATCGATTTGTGCCCTACAATATGGTCCTCTGCCTCGACTAGTATCATGATTCCGCCCTCTTCACTGTCACTAGTGCCATCACCACTCTCCATCAACTTCCACCCTCTTCTTCTCCATCGCCAGCGCCATCTCTCCATCGCCATCCCCGCCTCCTGTGTAGCCCTACCAATACCTCGCCTCCTCACCATTGCCCTAGCAGCGTTGTGCTGGAATCACCCTACCGTAGTAGCCCACATCAAGAAGGAGCAGCCACATCACCCTGGAATCGCCTTGAGATCAACCTTTCATTGCCGACCAACAGCCTGTCATGGCCCAAAATCAACTCTTCACAGTCATTCAGCTTCACCGCTGGTTCAACGACCTTTTTCATCGCCAACCTGGCACACAGCCTCACCGCCAGTGACTTTATTCATCGTCAATCTAAAGCACATAGCAACCCGAACAACAAGGAGCAACCTGGATTGTAATAACAACTCACAGATTCAGTACTCTTTTGTCTGTGCAAAGAAAATATCAGACACTGCTCTTCTATCAAAATTCAATACGACATAGGTACATCTTTATATGCTTCATTTTTATCCGTTGCTAATGCCATGTTATGTTTGACCATGTGAGGTTCCGATAATCATGACCGTGTTTGAAAAAATAGACTCGTCTACTCGTGAGGTGGAAATGAAGAACCCCTTCTTTGGCCCAATATCCAAGTGGGATGGAGGAAATTATGTGCTATGGTCTCGGTTGTTTCTAATGAAGGATATGAGATAATCCTCAAGCGCATCACGGAAGCATGAGCGTCGTATCGAATACGACGAGGAACGACTAGTCACACTAGTTGTTCTATGCAGCGGAAATTAAAAATTTTTCATGTGACGAAACTACATGATCCAAGAACACTTCTCGGATCGTTTCGTCTAAACCACAAACAAGTAATAGGATTACCTCTTGAAGCGTGGTTGCGATTGAGTCTCTAAACGAAGAGACCTCCTGTCTCAAGTCCGATCCGACGGAGGAGACGCTTGCGAGTGTGTTGATGAAACATGTACTTCTCGCAATCCATGTTGATGATCCAAGCGGCGGATCTCCTGATCTCGACACACGAGATCCGACGTCTTCTTCACGAGCGAGGCGCATCGAAGGAGATGAAGATCCACGAGCAAACGATCGGGCAGCATAACGACGACGCTGCGACGATGGAGACTCTCTCTAAGGCAGCCATGGTGGACGACCATGAGAGAGGAAGAGAGAGGGCTGACGTATAGAGAGAAAGAGAGAGAGACTTATATTCTCTTGTGTAAAGAAGAGCAAAGGGGTGCCCTTCTATTTATAATATTTTGGGATCCATGGATCTCAATCCATGGGCAACACAAATCCAATGGCTCTCATTGATTTGTGTTTCTTTTAACGGCTAAGATTTGTGTTGGTAAAAACCAACAACAATTAATTTAATTGAGATTAAATATATAATGATAAATCAACATAATTTAATCCTCAAATTAAATCAACTAATATTGGAGATAATGGAAAGGAGAATCTCTCCTTCCATATAGGAGGGGTGGACGACCACCCTTTCCTTGTAGGAATTGGTGGCCATCCCTTCTCCTATTAGGAAAGGGAGATTCCAATGCAATCTCCAAGATTGCATATATCTCCAATATTTACAACAACAATTGTTGTAAATTATTCTACAAAATAATTCATAATTATTTTGTAATATTGCAATCTTGCCATTGAAAAATTGTGAATCACATTCACAACCCAAAATAAAATGTGAATTACATTTTTCAATTTAATGTTCAATGTGAATCCAATTCACATTAACATTTAATTAACAAATGTAAATTACAAATGGCTCTCTCTCTTATATATTATAAATCACATTTATAATATATATGATTAATATGGATATTTCTATCCACATTATTCATATCCATGATAATTAAATCACATTTAATCATCTTGGATCTCTATTCTCATGTGCCTAAATAACATTCACATTATTTACATCTTTGATAATCAAATCACATTTAATTATCTAAGATAGCTCTCTTTATAATATGAATCGAATTCATGTTAATCATGATAATTAAATCATATTTAATTATCCATTTTCTCAATGCTCGGATACTTATATCAACAATGAAATTATCCTGAACTCTTTCAAGGATAATGCGCTTTCTCCGCGAATACTTGGAGATAAGGACATGGCGATTGTATTGTTCCACGTATAGTGACTTGGATATTGAGATCACATCTCAAATCCAGATCTCGGGCCTCCCATAGATGCTTGATTAAATCAAGACCGTAAATTTAATCTTCTCATTGCATTTGAATCACATTCAGATTAATGTCCAACATTTGGACTAAGATTAGATTACTTCTCTACTGAGAGGAGTCACTAAAATCCAGACCCGTTTCATCACTCCCTAGGAATAGAAGTGTCATGGTTATACAATCGCTTATGATCACATCACCCTCAGGTATTCCCAATACCTGTACATCCTGCATAGTGGAAAACTCAGAATAAACCTGAAGTATAAGATCAATTTTACACTGTCTACTTCAGGGTTTTATCATTAAGTTTCTCATTCGATCATTGGGAGTTGGTATCGATCATATACTTTTCAAAAGCATATATCATACCTAGGTCTTGATCATATACTTTCCAAAAATATATATCAAACCTACAAATTCAGTCAAGCTTCCAAAGCGAGACGACCGTTCACGGAATTTGATTCTTCCCAATATATCATGAGTGAGCTCATGTCTTCCGGTTCTGAAGGTGGAAGATCGCACATCATAATCATCGGACATCATAATCATCGGACAAACACGGCCAGCATTCCACCATTATTGCATCAAAACTATCTGCAAGAATCATCGATCAAGACCTCTGCAAGTTATACTTTAATTTTATTTTTGAGAAGTCCTGGTCATTTAATCAAGAATCTTTTCAGGTGACACTTACATACAATCGTACTCAGATATGAACTTTTAAAGACAGTAGGACCTTAATGAGAGATCGACTATATAATAAGTAGCTTTTTTAGAAGAAAAAAACTCAAGTTGCACTTTTAGTATAGATACAATAGAAATCCTCGATAACATCCCAGTAAAACAACATTTTTCCTCTACATGCTTTAGGTTGTAACATATGAATGAAGCACGCTTCCTGACACAGTGACTTTGAGTAAGGTAGATCCCTTGACAGATACCGTGTGCATCACCTCGTGGGATATGAGTATCCATGCTCTATATACTCAATCCAAACAGCCCAAGGGGAAAATGTCAATATGACCTAAGGCAGGTTGGGATGAAAACACAGATTACACATCGAACATGCCACTTAATTTAGGATAACTGCTTGATTTGGTTTTAATTTTGTTTCAATTCTGTCTTTATCATGATCAGTGTCATCTTATGGGGGTGTACTCCTACCTACCATAGGAAGAATTTTACTTCATACGAAGCATCTCCAAGATTTCAACTCGGAACACAGTCCATCTCAAAAACCCATGCATTTAAACATCTCTCCTATCAATATATATGCTTAATAGATATAGAACAAAAACCATAAAAAGGATTAACTTGCCCAAGTTTTTCTTTCAAACTTACCCAAGAGTTATGAAGTCCTTTGCTAATGCATCAAAATCACGGTTGACAAGGTGAAGGCAAGCTTCTATAAATCCATCTCTGAGTTGTTGCTTAAATTCTCCCATCATGCCAAAATCTGTAAAACAAGACATTCTCACATGCAGGAAGGAAATCACGTGTGAATTCTTCAAGTGGAATCATTGTATAATGATTCCTAGTCCTAAACTTAAATGCTTGATCTAACAGTTCCTATATTTCCCACCGAAGATATTTGTTATCGAAAGCGAGTCAAAGAAAATTATAAAGCCACAGTGCTTTATCTGAAATTATCAAATTCACAAAAAAGCTAGAATAACATTTAAGTATCAAAATTCAGATATTGGATGGCCCCATAATGAAAAAAAGCTATAATCTAAAACGTTCGGCATATGCACAAAATACAAACTTCAATAACCCATCCCTGATTTGTTGCTTAAATAAGCCCAACATGCAAAAGTCTGTAAAACAAAATCCAGTTCTAACATGCAAGCAGGATGATTTCTGATGAATATCTTCAAATGACATCATATAGTAGTGATTCCAGGCCCTAAACTGTTCTGCTTGACCCAACAGTTTTTATATGCTTGCAAATAATAGTTGTTATCGGTCCATCTCGCAAGGAGCAGGATTACAAGAAAGATGTAGATTCTATAAATTTCTTTTATATTGATTTTAAGTTTATATTTAGATTAATAGGATATTTCACTTTTTTATTGAATATAAATAGTTGTGTTGGAGGAAAAATGAACTTGAGATATCATTATTGAGACCGTAGGGCTCTCTTATATAGGAGAAAAGCCCTGGGTAAATAACACGAGAGGTGCATGAAAGAAAGAGAAATAAGAAATAAATATAAATATCTCAACACTCCCCCTCAAGCTGGAGCATATATGTCTATCAAGCTCAGTTTGGAACAACATCTCTGAAAAGGGCCTCTAGCAAGGGCCTTGGTGAAGATATTAGTTGTCTGATCTCAAGTAGAAACATGGGAAGTGGATATGAGACCCTTTTGGATCATGTCTTTGGTATAGTGGCAATCGACCTCTATATGCTTGGTTCGCTCATGAAATGCAGGATGATTGCCAATAAAAAGAGCTGTTTGATTGTCACATAAAAGCTGCATGGGAAGAGGAACCTCAATACCAAGATCAGTCAAGACCGATCTAACCCACATCATCTATGTGCTCCCATGTGCCATAGCCCTGTACTCAAATTTTGCATTGAATCTAGCAAACATTGTCTGCTTCTTGCTTTTCCATGACATGAGTGAGCTCCCAACAAAAATAACAAAGCCAGAAGTGGACTTCCCGTCTCTAGGGCATCCTGCATAATCTGCATCTACACAAGCTGTCACCTAAAGAGATGTACCTTTGCTAAATATAAGACCAGTACCAGGTGAATTCTTCAAATATCTCAAAATCATATAAGACTGCATCCATATGAACCTTCCTGGGCTGCTGCATGAACTGGCTCACCTTGCTCATAGCATAGGATAAGTCTGGCCTGGTGATGGTAGCATATAGGAGCGCTTCCCAATAAGCTCCCTGTATCTCCTCTTACCTACCTCCTCAGTGTCATCGACATATAATCTCATGTTTGGATCCATAGGAGTAGTCGCAAGCTTGCACCCTGTCATACATGTCTCTAGTAGAAGATCAATAATAAACTTCCTCTGGGTCATCACAAGACCACGCTGGTTCCTGGCGAACTCTAATCCAAAGAAGTATCTAGGATTGCCAAGGTCTTTGGTCACAGACTGCTGACCCAGGAACTCCTTGGTCGCCTAAATGCCATGCTCATCATCACCTGGACAATAATATCGTCAACATATACAAGAATAACTACAGTACCTCTTTGTGTCCTCTAAACGAAAAGCAAGTGATTTGCAGTGGATCGAGCCAACCCCTGATGCTCTATCAACTCTGAAAGCTTCTAGTACCAAGCTCTCGGACTCTGCTTCAGGCTGTAAATCGCCTTGTGGAGCCTACATACCTTTTAAGACTCTCCCTCAAAAGCAAAACCTGGCGGCTGCTGCATATCAACCTCCTTTAGATCTCCATCTAGAAACGCATTCTTCACATCAAGTTGGTAAAGATGCTAGTCCAGTGAAATGACAACTGATAGAACAATGCGCAATGTCAAGTGTCTGGCCACTGGAGAGAAGGTATCATGATAGTCTACCCCATAAGTCTGGGTGAACCCACGTGCTACAAACCTTGCCTTGTAGCGATCCACACTGCCATCTGCCCGCTGCTTCACCGTAAAGATCCACTTGCACCTCACAACAGAGGCACCTGGAGGGGCCGAAACAACACTCCAGGTACCACGAGACCACAAAGCGGCCATCTCCTCCTCCATAGCAAGTCGTCAACTGCTATCTCGTATGGCCTCCTGATATGTTCGTGGGATAATAATAGCTGAGAATCCTATAACAAGCATCTTGTACTCCTTTGAAAGATGGTCCAAGGAAACATGCGTAGCTAGAGGATATGTAGCACAATTACGACGTGGCTTCCTCAAGACAATAGGTACATCGAGGTTCTGCCTCTCTATTCTTTGGTATCAGCTCCACCTGCATAGTATATTGTGGAACAAGCATATCACCAATGCCATCAGTAGAAACAATGCGTTCATTACATACCTAAGGCGTGCTGGATGGTAGGGAAGGCACGTGAGTAGAGGGGCGAGTAGAGGACCTGCGAATGTAAAACCGTGGTAGGAACTGTGTCAGGGTAGACGGAGGTGGAGGTGGTGGAGGAGGTGGAGGTGATTGAGACTTAACATGGGGGGTTGTTGGTGGAGATAACGAAGGTGGTGGAATAAAGACATCCTTGCCAAAGTCAGCATTAGACAACCTATCACCTGTAGGAGAAAAATACATAATAGACTAAGAAAATGTGACATCAACACTCACATAGTATTTTCTCCCAACGGGATCAAAACATCAATATCCTTTTTGGGTACGAGAATAACCAACGAACACACATTTGACAGCTTTAGGAGAAAGCTTGTCGCGACCAAGAGTAAAATTGTGGACAAATGCCACAAACCCAAAGACTCAGGGAGTAAGGGAGAATAGGTCCTTCTTAGGAAAAACAATCAAGAAAGGAATCTTTTCCCCAAGGATAGTAGAAGGCATGCGGTTCACCAACAAGCAGTGAGAACCACATCACCCCATAACGAATGAGGAGCTCGACTCTGAATAAAAAATCCTCGTGGCATCCAAAAGATGACGATGTTTGCGTTCAACAATAACATTCTACTGCGAAGTGTAAGAACAAGAAGTCTGATGAACCATACCAATAGATCTGAGAAAGTCAGACAACTGTAAAGTAGAAAACTCCAAGGCATTGTCAGTGCGAATAAACCTTTCATTAGCAGAAATAATATTCTTAATCTCAATAAGAAAATATTTAATAACAGGACCGACTTCGAACTTATTCTTTAACAAGAAAACCCAAGATAATCTAGAGAAATCATCCACAACAACCATATAGAATCGATGTCCCTGATGATCGAGAACATGACTAGGACCCCATATATCAAAATAAACCAACTCAAACAACTGACTATTGTGATGACTTTGACGACTCGGAAAAGAAAAACGGTAGTGCTTCCCAAGCTGACATGCCTCACGCTCCAAAGTAATATGAGTAGAGATCTGAGGGTGAACAATAGACATCTTCTATAGAGGAAGGTGTCCAGAGCGAACATGCCACACGAAAGAAGAAATAGATCCAGATAGAATAGTAGCAACACCAACACATGAAGGTTGGACCAGTCTGTACAACCCTCACTATTCACAACCATATCCAATCACCTACACATGAGTATGTCCTAAAACACAAGAGAAGAAGGATTAAATATGGTGCGACAATGTAAATCTTTTGTAAAATGACTAATAGACAAAATATTCATCTGAAATGTTAGAGCATGTAAGACATTCTGCAGATGCATCGATGGAGCTAGAACAATCTCCCCCCAACCAACAATGGGTAGACGAACCCAATTAGCAATCACCACTGATCTACCAGGAGGGATAGATCTGTAAAAAGTAAACTGAGCACGATCTCTACACATATTATGAGAAGCTCCGGAGTCCATGATCCGATCAGTCAAATCTGAACTGCTACAACTTGTAAGAGCGTAAGCAATACCTGGCGAACTCGTAGAGGTTATGACAATAGCTGCAACATCTGAAGATCCCGCTACTGGGGCAGGTGGTGTAGCCATCATCTCTCTCAATCTAGAGACAATATCATCAAACCTCGCATCATGAGAAGGAGTTTGAGTTGTCTCTGTCTGCTTAGCTACATGGGTAGACACTGGATATCCATGCTTCAGATAGCATGTCTCCTCCGAATTCCTTGGACGGTGGCAATGTGAGCATGGGCCACGCTAACGTCCTCCTCCTCAACCACGGGGTCCATGCCCGCGAAACTGAGAAGTACCCCATCTGCCATGAGAAGCAGCCATTGCAGAGGGAGTTTGAGCCACGGTAGCAGACGGAGTAGTGATCCTGCTCAGCCTCTTGTAGACCTTCTCCATCAGAGGTATTGTCTTTCATGTACTAGTTGAGTATGTGTTGCATCGTACACTGAGACAAGAGATGACAGAAAGACTCCTGTCATAGTGGCATTCATGTATACATGTTGTTGCTCCATGCTAGTACTAATGGGCATAAAACTACGACGGCACTCAAACATGCCTCGGAGATGCGAGAAGTGGGCATGAAGAGACCGACCATTCAGCTTGGTCAAGAAAATGTCATATTGCAACTGGAGTATTTTGCTATCATTATTCGCTTGCCCATACAGCTAGAATATCACATATGACCTTGGTTGTGGGTTGATTGATGGTGTCATTGGCAATCTCCGTGGTGAGCGTCCTGTAGAGCCAAATCCGTGCATAGGCATCATCTTTCTTCCATGAAGCATTAGCCCCAGTTTTGTCCGTCGGCTCTGAATCAGTCAAAATATGCTCCTTGTTATGGCACTGCATAAGGGTGCGAAACTACATGAACCACAAGTCATAGTTGGTCCCATCCATCTTCACAATAGGAGGCGGGGCCTTGAAGGCACCAGACGATGAAAAAATTCACCCTTGTTCTCAAACATGATGGACTAATCGCTGAAAATCCATACCGAAACTGGAAAGTGGACTTATTTGAGCAAGTCTACACAATCATATGAAGAAATGGTTGTACGTGTAGACTCATACAACCATCCTCTCCAATCCTTGTTGTAGTCTAGTGCTGGAAAATGTGATTTATATGTCAAAAATCACGTATTCTGGTCAAGATCAGACGCTATAGCCATGTAAGAAGGCCCAAAATGCAAAAGATGGGGCATGCGATGGATGGTGCGATCGACGGCTAGCAGGGGAGACCGACGATGGCTCGGGCGGCCTGTTATCGCTAGGGGAGGCCGGAGGTGCTGCCGGAGGGGCCGAACGGCAAGGGCAGCCAGACCTTCTGGCTGGCGGGGGGTGGGTAGGGTTAGGATTTATTGAGATTCGGGAATCCCGGTCTAGGACCGTTACTCCGATATCATGTTGGAGGAAAAATGAACTTGAGATATCATTATTGAGACCCTAGGCCTCTCTTATATAGGAGAAAAGCCATGGGTAAATAACATGAGAGGTACATGAAAGAAAGAGAAATAAGAAATAAATATAAAGAAATATAAATATCTCAACAAGTTGCGATGAGAATTCAAATGTTGTTGTGGAGGGCTGTAACAAACTCGAGCTGATATTATATAAATAGTTTGAATTTCGATGCATAATCTAAATCAGCTAATAAGCAAGAAAAATAAATTCATGGAGTCCCAGTGCTAAGAATTACCGAATTTAAAGAAAGAGATTAATTAAAAACTTGAATAGCATTTACTCAAAAATATCCAGATCTTGGATCAGCCAGTCGATCTAAAAGGCAAAAGATTCAGCATAGTTGCGTAGGGTACGAAAGATCCCCAAAAATTTTGGAAAGAGGAAACATACAAAAATTGATTTCAAAAATAACATTGGCAAAAAGGAAGTACTAAAGATGATGATACTACACACTCGGAGATAAAGTCTCGATAATATACAATTTGTTCAGAATACTGCACCAATTCCCACCGTAAACATTTGCTAAACAGTTTTAAAAAAATCAGGCAATAAGGTGGATTCTAACAAAGAGATCATTGAGGGAATGTAGGGGGCTACAGAATGGATTGACACGAGAACAGAGTGCCAAAGTGAAAAAAAACTACAACAAAATTTATCCAACCCTTTATCAAGTGAAATCCTCAAACATAATTTTTATATAAAATCTATCAAGATTACATAATTTAGACCGTTGAACTTCACATACTAAGAACAACTAGCATTTAGCAAATTAAGTATAGAGACCTGTGGAAATAGAATAATGACTTGAATTATGAAGGGGCAAATTACGAAGGAAAGAAAAGAAGGGTCGATTCTATTACTATTGATAATGAAAGGACCATATAGAATTTGCAACTATAGTTAGGGATCATATTGAAACTTTAAAGTTGCAGGCATCACATTAATTTTTGATGTGAATGGCTATTGGAGAAGACAAATATCATGAAACTATTCACAGTGTGCCATTACCAATACAATATTTGCAGGCTCTAAAATCAAAAAGTGATCTACTGATAGCATAAAATTTGAATATTCTACACATGAAGCGAAAAGTGGGACGAAGTCTGTAGATCATGGTATCATTCTGCATATTTGTATATAAAAAATTACCCAAATAGGCAAGTTTTCCATCAGAAGTTCGCAAAAGGTTTCCAGGATGAGGATCGGCATGATAAAACCCATAATCTAGAAGCTGTGCAAGAGAGCAGTAGACCCCGACCTACAAAGATACAGACGTTTATAAAACCCAGAGTTTCCTTGAAATGTTACAGAAATGAATGTAAAACATCCTGTAAAGAGGAGAGTTCAACCTCAACCAAGTAAAGATCTTTCACCTCAGCTAACCTTTTTCCCTGAGAAAAGCATCTAGAAGTCACATAATAATACTTTACAAGTGTACGTATTAAATTGCAATCTGACAGTGATAAAAAAAGGTGGCAATAACATTTCATAATACCTCCACCCATTCCATGATCAGAACTCGACGACTACTTCTTTCCAAATACATCTCAGGTACAAAAACATCTTCCAATCCCCCATAGAGCTTCCTAAAGCACAGAAAAATTCAAGATTCAGTGATTTCTCATATTATCGTAGAATTGCTTAAATACAGATCATAAAACTTGATAGGAGTTAAGTATACCAGGCCTTTAGAAGTAGATTTTTTTGGGAAAAAGGAAACGGTGTTCACCCTTGGTAGGTGAGCACCTTAAAAACATAGTAAGAGATGACATAAGAATAGACCATGACTGAACAAGAATGTGCACATGCACACAACATTCTCAACATAATGCCTCTCCTCTCTAAAAAAATAAATGCATTCCTAGCAAGCCAGATGGCCCATAGAATAGTGAAAGACATGGCTCTCACAGCTCTTGAGTGGTAGGCATGGACCCCATGACTTTCTCAAATAGCTATGCATGCAGGCATTCCACCCACTCCACTCCAGCCCTCATACACACTTCTCTAACACTTGTGCAACAAAAGAACATGTGGTCGAGGTCCTCATCCTCCCTGCCACAAACAAGGCATGAGATAATATCTAAGACAGAGTGTGCTAGGAAAGATCACACTAGCAGCGGTTTCCATTTTTGGCTAGACAACTGGACGGGTTAGGGGACTTTGGGAGATCGTTTCTTCAGATTGCTTCAGATGGCGGTGGACAAGGTGGTTGTGGCTCAAGATGTGTGGGAAGGGGGGTCTGGTCTCCGACCTTCTCGACTGATTTGTCGGAGCAGAGGCTTGAGGAGTTCTTGAGGTTGCAGTCGGAGCTGGTTCGGGGAGAAAGTCCGTCGGATGGCAGGGATCATTACGTCTGGGAAGACGGCAGATTCTCGGTCAAGAAGACGTATATGTTCTTTGCGGAGGAAGGGGAGGAAGGTGTAGAAGAGGCTAGGGTGGACATGGGACTAATTTGGAGGAGCAAGGTGCCTGTGAGAATTAAGGTGTTTCTGTTGTTGTTTAGGCTAGGGAGGATTTTCACGAAAGCGTGGCAGTGTCATGTGTTGGGGGTGGATGATATTCTTTACGGCAAATGCGGCTTAGCGGTGGAGGATATGGATCATTTTTTTTCTCATGCGCGCCCTCGGTCGAGGTGTGGGACATGGCGGGCATCACTTGGCTTGGTAGTCAAGATTGTTCGAGCTTCTGGAGGGGCATCAGATCGATTTGCGGCTTCAGCCATGAGGATAGCGTGTGCTGTATAGATCTTGGATTTTGTAACAACCTGTATCCTTTTCTTCTATATATATATACATATGCGCTTTTGGAGGTGGGTCCCAACTTGGGAGGTCACCCGCGTGCTCCTTTCAAAAAAAAAAAGATCACACTAGCATCATCCACCTTCTACAGAGCCACATGAAAAAATTCACCTTCAGTGGTGAAGTTTGCACTCATCCAGATAAGTATGCACTCATCCGTCTTCTACAGAGCCACATGAAAAACTTCACCTTCGACTCATCCAGATAAGTCTGCACTCTTTAGCCAAATATGCATCTCTTACCTCATTCTGAGACATTAACAACATATATGTTTTCTTCAGCTAGAAATCTTCAAGCTAGATCCAACTATCTCGCATGCCCATAGGGCTCTTAACTCCCTCCAGTTGAGTAAGCAGCTAGTTGAACTCCGAGAAGTATTGACCCAAGAAAGAACTGTCGGAAAACTTGGCATGTAGGTGCCACTCCCTATCTCAGACTACGACCACCATTTCTGAAATCGCTGCTTCATATCCCTTGTCAATGCAAAAAATCTTGAGAATCTATCCCACAAAGCAGTATTCAGTCCAAGTATCGAGCCAAAAGCTAAAACTTTCAATGTTTCCTGAAACCGGCATCAAATTTGATATCAAATCAGGCATAATAGTGCAAAGCCCATGCATAGATATTTTATATTTATGTAGTATTTTCTTGTAGTTCTTTATTTCTATCCATCTTAAGTAATTTACCCATAGACCTCTCCTTAATATAAGAGAGCCTAGGGTTCCTAGGAAATACAAATCTTTTGTTTTTCCCAACATGGTTTCAAAGCGGTGATCCTAAACAAGAGCCCTCGATCCGAGATAATCCTAGACCCCACACCCACATGCCCCCCTCTCCTTCCCTCCTTCTGTCATGCCGCCTGCACCAACGCCTCACGCCAGCACCAGCGCCGCACCCCCAGCCATCCTCCCAGCCCGGCAGCGCTTCTGTGCACAACTACCCGCTGTCTCTCCAGGCGAACATCAGGGCTTGACACGTGGTAATAGATTTGGTTGCATTCTAGGTCTACACATGCAACCAAATCCCTCTAAATTTGTGTAGACATATCTCTATCGGTCCACATGCCCTAGTTTTCCCTCTTCAACCCGGCAATATATCAGAGAACAAAGTTGATGCTTCTGCCACAGGCGTGTTCAGAGGTCCAACGATAATTGTCAAGATGGATGGGACGAACTCTGAATTGTGGTCCATGTAGTTAATGAGTCTTATAAAGTCTACGGGTAAGAAACACATTCTTACCGAAGAAGAGCCGATTGAGAAAACTGGTGTTCATGCTTCGTGGGAGGAAGATGATGCGCATGCACAAGTATGGTTAACATGCACGCTGACTGTAGAGGTTGCGAATGACGTGCTACATTAACCAACCGACAAGGCGATGTGGGATATTCTTGTCGCTACATATTCATAGGCAAGGAACGAGACAAAGATTCTACAGCTCTAGCATGATATCTTTACTATCAGACAGAACAGATGACCTATTCACTCTCTCTACACATCCTTGTGTGGAATGTTTGAGAAGCTCCATAGCTTTATGCCTCTTACATCCACTCCTGAGCAACATAAGACATACCGGAATGCCACAATGGTTGCTATTTTCTTAGTTCTACTTGACCCACAGTACGATGCTGCTCGCTCACAGATATTAGCAGATGCTACTATTCCTCCCATGGAGGAAGCTTTCCGTAGACTCAACAGGATTTCAGTCTCAGTACATGCCGCTTCTCAGTCCTCTTCTGCGATGGCAACCTCCTGTGGTAGAGGGGCTTCTTCTTAGTTCTGTGGTCGTGGACCTCGTAGTAGAGGAGGTCGCATTCGTCAGCCATGTACTTACCGTCATCGTTCAGGTCACACAGAGGATACATGCTACTCCAAGCATGGCTTCCCTGCATCAACTCGTATAGCAGAACATGTTGAATCATCTGCAACTGCTTCTTCAGATCAAAAAAACAATGACATAATTTCTCGATTGAGGGAGATTATGCCTTCAGGAGGTTCCACTGCTCCCTTAGCTACTCCCGATATTGTTGTTTCTGTCGGTGCCAGTAGCTCAGGTAGTATTTATGCCCTTATCTCTTGTGATGGACCTGATATTAGTGAATGGATTATGGACTATGGGGCTACACATCACTTGTAAGGAGACAAAGATCAGCTTACAACTTACAGACATATTCCTGCATGGACCGTTGTCATTGATGATGGGACTTACTCCCTGATCACAAGACATGGGGAGTGTAGTTTGACGCCTTTGATGCGTTTGCAGAATGTGTTGCATGCTCCTGAATTTTCTATGAATTTATTGTCCATTAATCAGATTACGAAGGATTTGCATTGTAGAGCTATTTTTGACCAATCGTCTCTTGTATTCCAGGACTTCTTATGGGCATGGTGATTGGTTGTGGCCGTGAGCGGAGGCCTCTGTCGTCCGGTCAGAACTCCTTATGTTGGCCTATCCTCCCATTCCACAGGACATGTCTCCTCTTTCATGTGGCACCTGCGCCTTGGTCATCTTCTCTTCCAGAAGTTGTGTCAAGTCCTTCCTCAGATTTCACCTCGGTCTTCCTTTGTGTACGAGGCGTGACAGTTAGGGAAACACCATCGTTCTGTGTTTCCCAATCGCCAGAGTCGGAGCAGTAGCTCCCCTTTTGAGTTGTTTCACGTTGATATTTGGGGTCCAAGTTATGTTCCTGATCACCAGGGACACTGGTTTTATTTAGTTGTAATTGATGATTTCTCGCGTCTGTCATGGGCGTTTTTGATAAGAAATAAATCTGAGGCTGGAAATATCATTACAGGATTTATCAATGAAGTGCAGAATGTTTTTTCATCTTCTGTCAAGATTATGAGAATTGATAATGCATTGGAATTTTGTACCCATGTACAATCACAATTTTTTGCATCTCGTGGTATTATTCATCAAACTCCTTGTGCCTATACCTCTCAACAAAATGGTGTTGTTGAGAGAAAGCGTCAGCATCTACTTGATGTCACTCGCACGCTTCTTATTCAGAGTTGTGCCCCACATTCATTCTAGGATGATGATGTTCTTACAGCTTGTTATCTTGTGAATCGTTTGCCTTTGTCGGTTCTAGGTGAGTATTCTCACTTACTCCTCGTGTGTTTGGTTCAGTTGCTTTTATTCACATGTTATCTCCAGGACTTGACAATCTTTCTCTTAGAGCAGTCAAGTGTGTCTTTATTGGATACTCTAGGACGCAAAAGGGGTATAGATGCTATGATCCACTGTGCAAATATGTTACTGTTGATGTCACATTCTTCGAGTCAGTGATGTATTTTTCTCCTACAAGTGATATGTTAACTTCACCAGATTTGGATGATGAAATTTATATACCACCCCCTCCTACGAGCTCCTTATCGCCTCCTCCACCACCTCCACATCCAGCTCCACCATCTACCATAATTGTCGCCCCACCTTTGCCACGATTCTATACTCGTCGACCTCCCTCTTCTCGTGGTCCATGCCCTTTATCCAACACGCCTCAGGTATGTTCTGAATACTTGTTTCTAACAATGGGTCTGGAGTTATATCTGAGCAGGAACATATGCAGGAAACTATTATCATGATTAAGGAAATTTCCAATGATCTGGATGTTCCTATTACGCTTCACAAGTAGAAGCGTACATGTGCCTCATATCCTCTTGCTTCCCAGGTTACATTCGATCATCTTACAGGGGAATTCAAGAGGTTAGATGTTGCCCTATCCGTTGTGAAAATACCATGAAATTATCAAGAGGCCTTGAGAGACCGTCGCTGGCGTCTTGCTATGGAAGAGGAGATGGATGCTCTATAGTCACATGGTATCTGAAGCTTGGTATCTGCTCCTAATGGAGCATCTGTTGTAAGTTGCAAATGGGTGTTTACTGTTAAACATCATGCAGATGGGAGCATTGATCGCTACAAGGCTAGACTGGTGGCACGAGGATTTACACAAACTTATGGAGTATATTATCTAGGCACCTTCTCTCCGGTTGCACGTCACTCCACTCTACTTGTCCTACTTTCTGTTGCTGTTGTACGTAATTGGCCTTTATATCAGCTAGATGTTAAAAAGGCATTATTGTATGGAGATCTCCAGGAGAAAGTCTACATACAACATCCTCCGTGGTTTGCTACTGAGGGAGAGTATCAACAAGTTTGTAGACTTCATAAGGTGATATATGACCTTAAACAGAGTCCAAGGTCATGGTTTCAGAATCTCTCGGATCTTATTGAAAAGCAGGGGTTTAAGAGGTCAAATGCAGATCATTCAATGTTTATGTAGAGAACTCTCAGAGGTACAGTTGCTATCATGGTATATGTTGATGATATACTTGTAACAGGAGATGATATGCAAGGGATAAAGAAGGCAAAGAACTTCCTAGGTCGTTAGTTTATTAATAAGGATCTTGGCACCCTAAGGTATTTCTTAGGGTAAGAGTTTGCTAGGAATGCACAAGGTCTTGTGATGACCAAAAGGAAGTATGTTACATGCATACTTGCTGAGACATGAATGATTAGGTGTCGACCATCTACTATAGATCTGATAGCATGAGGTTATATGATGATGATACAGATGAGGTTGACATGAGGAGATATAGAGAGGATGGTAGGAAAGCTTCTCTATGTTACTATCACTAGACCTGATATCTCCTTTGCAGTAAGTTGGGTGAGTCAGTTCATGAAGCAACCCTGACAAGTACACATGGATGCTATATATATGATATTGAGGTACCTAAATTCTTCTCCAGGTGCAGGACTATTATTCAGGAAAGGAACAACTCTTTCTGTTTCTGCAAGTGACGGCACAGACTATGCAGGGTGTCCTAAGGATCGGAAGTCTACTTCGGGTTTTGCTGTGTTCATTGGCAATTCTCTTGTTTCTTGAAAAAGTAAGAAACAAATTGTTGTTGCTAGGTCAAGTGTTGAATCTGAATATAGGGCTATGGCACAAACAAGCACAGAGATGATGTGGGTTCGAGCAGTTCTTGCAGACTTGGATATAAACGTACCTCTACCTATGTAGTTATAGTGTGATAACCAAGGTGCCCTATTCATTGCAAACAATCCTGCATTTCATGAAAGAAAAAAGCACATTGAAGTAGATTGCCATTACACAAGGGATATGATTCAGAAGGGCTTGATTTCTACCTGTCATGTCAGTTCAGGAGATCAAACTGCAGACATCTTCACCAAAGCTTTGCTCAGAGGACCTTCTAGAAATGTTCAACCAAGTTGAGCATGATTGACATCTACGCTCCATCTTGAGGGGGAGTGTAGAGATATTTTCTATTTCTATAGTATTTTCTTATAGTTCTTTATTTCTGTCTGTCTTATGTAATTTACTCATAGGCCTCTCCTCTATATAAGAGAGCCTAGGGTTCCAAAGAAATACAATTCTTTTTATTTTTCCCTACAATCCCTTCCATATTTTAGAAGTTCCCTTACCTTCACCTTTACCTTAGCCACCTCTAGGTCAGAAGTAACCCCGTACTTGCCACTTACCAAATGACACAATATGGCTTCCTTGTCACCCCAGATTTGTACCACCCACTAGGCAAGTAGAGCCTTATTCATTTCTGGAAGATAGAGGATCCCCACGACGCATTCATCCAAAGGACTCAGAATAGCACCACAAGCACCACATCCCCTCACTTTCTTGCGTGAAGATGGTCCAAAAGAAACATGTCATCAAACTCTCCATGCTCATGTGAATCTTTAATGGAAATCTATACATGGATATGTAAAAGAGCGGGATTACCAACAACACCGTTTTGAATACAGTTAAACAATTCCCCTCAACAAACATCTAGCCTTCCAACCAACCAACTTTCGCTAAATATGTTCCAACAATCGTAGCTAGTCCTTGCATAGTCTATCTATCATCCATGGAAGGTCTAGGTACAAAATATGCCAAGTAGAAATAGAGGAACCCATTACCTCGCTACACATCTCAATATCATCATTGCTCAAACCAAAAAGGATAAAGGACAACTTGCTTTTGTATATATGCAGGCCTAAGAAGCATCCAAAAATAATAACCAATGAAAATAGCATAGTGGTTTGACATATACCACACAACAATCATTAGAGTATCCTCTGCATATTGAAGCACCATAATCAAAAGACCATTTGATGTGCCCTCTGCAAGCAATCCTTCATAATCGCCAACCCAATATCAACAACATGAAAATACCAAGTGTTTGCATCTCCATCTTTAACCGCTCCTGCCTCGACCACTTACTCCACTCAATCTCCCTTTTTCAATCATAATGATCTGTTATCGCTCGCTTCAATACTTAAGCTCCTTGATCACCAACTTACGATCATTCTCTAAACCATACAACATGATAGTCTCCTAACGAGCAAGATTTCTCATCCACTCCAATTCCATGTAACTCTGGCTCTTACAGAAAATAAGCATTCCCCAAAGCATGATTAGTTTTAGAGAAACCCCTTTATTGTCGAGCCATTGACATGATGACCACACCAGACTTTGCTAGTTTCTCCCAAGAACCTTCTTCTAGCATCCATCATCTTTTAAATAGAAACGATGATGGGTGGTTGCCCTCTTCAGAGGCCTGATATAAATGAAGTATGATCAAAGCGAGATCTAAGCACCGACTGAACCCTGACTAGCTAAAATAGAGGAATACATAGAGTTGAATATAGAAAAATAAGAAATTGATAGATTTTGTTGAATTGCTCATTTGAAAATTTCTCAAAAATCGAGATGATATTTTTATCCTTACCAACTTGATCTTGTTGCTTCTGTTAACAAATATACATGAATCATTTCTTGAAGTATGCGTCCAGATGACCCAAAGCCTCGATAGTTATCTCTAGGTCTCCAACTTGAAAAACAACATTTACGACGACATGTGGGTGCACTGTTACACAGTGAAGATTGCATTTATTCATGAATTTCCCATTTTTCGCTTAACGATGAAACTTTTTTATTTCTTTTTTGTAAGATCGAGGAATCAAATGATATCGTTGTTCCAGTGTTTGTCTCTTACTCTCCCTCTGAATTAATCTTTTTCTCCATGCCCTCGATTGAGAGGAGAAAATGATCAAATCAAAACTTCAAAGACGAGTTCCTTCAAATGTATCTACAAGTGGAGGCATCTAGAATCTCCAAAGCTAACTCATCAATCAAGCTCATTAATGCCTTATAACTGGAGTCCAACCCTTATCTCAAAGGATATCATCAGACGACAAGGTAAAATTGAATTCAACATCCAAAAACCACGGTAATCCCAAAACTTTTGATGTGGACATCCTTAAATTTGTTCTATATCAAGAGTGTGGCAGTAGATTATAAGTAGTTGGGGCTACTACTAGCCAACTTGGGCTTAAGTATTTTGGATTGTGGTCAAAGGCTCCAGTTGGGCCCAAGCCCAACAGGTTGTCTGGGCAAGTAATCCCAGATAACAAGCTGGGCCTTTAATGTTACAGATGGTATCAGAGCAAATTCCATCTAATAGTGGAAAGGGCTACCACAACGGTGGAGTCACCCCTACCATAGAGTTAGGAGGAAAGGGCTATCCAAGACATGAAGCCACCATTGTTATCGGGAATAGGTCATGGGCCATTGCGCAACGAGGGCGTTGCGGATATAAGTGGGGGTGAGTGTGGTAGTATCTTAAAAGTAGTTGGGGCTATTACTAGCCAACTTGAGCTTAAGTATTTTGGGTTGTGGTCAAAGGCTCTAGTTGGGACCAAGCCCAATAGGTTATCTAGGTAAGTAATCCCGGATAACGGACTGGGCCTACGATCCGGGACATTATATTCTTCGTCGAAGCCCCAAAGTAAGCTGCAGACCGAAGTAAAAACTAGTCGAATATTATCATGAATGCGGTCAATGACCACCACTGTAATCACCATGTTGCTCAAAACATCATCCACCCATTGGAAGACATCACCATCCCACCCTTCAATGACTACTTTAGAGCTACATATTGCACCAACGACCCAAAACTCTGAGAGGTGCGACCCAGGCATTGATCTCCACAAATTAACATCCCAACTTCTGACACTGGTTTCTTGTGCGCATATTACTTCAGCATGTCATGACTAGAGGAGAGTGATTTCCGAGGCCTCTAGCATTCCACTATATGATCTTCATTGAAAAGCCAAAAAGGTCTACCCCGCAATACAGATCCCAGCCAGCCTTTCTATAGTTGGCCTCCATTGGAGCCATATCCTAGATATGCTATTCGATAATATGTTTTCCACCACTGAAGTTATCAAATAATCATGCATAGCTACAACCCCAACCCTGAGCACCTTTTCTATGGTGTATATCTCCTATCACGTCTGGTCAACTCGTCTTCGTTTGCGTAATAAAACACGAATCTTCCTAACCACATCGAAGACTTCAACATTTCCCCTCGAAGATTATTTAAACTCGGTGGCATTCTGCTAACAATAGATCATAGGGCCTTTAACCCCTATGAAAACATTGTGGTCTTTCTCCTACTGTAAAGATCTTTTGCCTCCACACCGGGGTGTTGTTGACTGTGGTAAACCATGGCTTTCACAAGATCAATAGAAATTTCATTTACCAGGTCTCTACCTGATTCATTAATCTGTAAGACCTTAAATCTCAACATATATATATATAGTAGGAAGGGAAGGACCTACCATTTAGGGTCTAAATGTGCTTATGTCGGTTGTCGAACCCAAAAACCCACAACCATAGAGGATGATCGGGTTAGACTTTCCTTTTTTGACATGGCATCAAATTTGGAATGATTCGAGGCAACACCTTTAAATCAGGGCAGTGCCCTAACAACTCTCAGAAACTCGCCTCAACCTTGATGATTGTGCCTTCATAGTCTTTGTGGATATCATCTCTAGATGAGGAATCTATCACCCTATCATGCTCCTCTGCCTAGTCGTTCATTGACATTGTCTTTGGCAACATGGGAATGCCTTTCACGGTTGCCACCTCCAACTATAAGAGGAAAACTGGTGTATCGGCCATCATATCTAGTGGGAAGATGGGTTGGGTGGACAATGAGCTCCACTAGAGTTTCTAAGCGATCTCGAGGGCTTAAACCATCGCGGACCATCTTCACTCATAGGATATAATGCCTTCTTAATATATGTGAAATCATGACTCCACTAGAGTTTCTAAGCAATCTCGAGGGCTTAAACCATCGCGGACCACCTTCACGCATAGGATATAATGCCTTCTTAATATATGTGAAATCATGAATTTACAATGGAAGGCCGCTCACTGAAGCAAACCACTGGTCTTCCGACTTCAAGGCACCATTGAGGAAAATAGGTTGCCTCAGGTTTATCAATAACTTCAATCCCTCCACATCTCCTTAGAGTAAACCTCGAACATCACCCACATATAAACCTCAACCACGAAGGGTCGAAGCTCCTAGCTATAATGCATCAATGCCAATCTTTTCATAGCTTATCACACAGCTAGAATATTTATTACCTCGCTGATCATTCAAAGGACTTTCGCTTGAAAGGATAACATCCGATCACAAAGCACGAGAATCGGGACTTTCCATTATAGGCAATTACTATGAGGAGAACCATCCTTATAGACATTGCTTTCCCTTACATTCTCATCATAAGGGGTTTTACCCGCATCCGTCCTATGATGATCGGTTGTACCTCAACGAAAGCATGTGATGTCAATGGTTTCATATAACTTTTGCCAAATGTCCCTCCAACATCAAAAAAAAATAATAATTTAAAAACTGTTTACAAAGGCTTGATCGATGGACCATGTTGTCATCGCCTCGTTTGAGACTAAAGGGCCATAATCGATAATTGGCGCATTTTTCGATAATGTTGCATCCATCTTGATGGTGTTTTTCCCCTTTACCAACCGTATATGTCATTGCTCGTCATCAAAGTCTCGACTTGCCTCATGTTAGGGAACTTTCTCCTTCTCTCCCTTCAATTGCTCCCCTCTTTATCGGGTCCCCTCTTTCGCTCACTTGATCTTTATTTATACTCTCTCCACCACTCTCCATAAAATAACCACTATAAAGATGATAGATTTCTGCGAGAAGGAGGTTTCAGAGAGTAATATTTCAGGCCAATTGCTTTTTTCTAATGCAATCTACTTGATAGTGGAAAAGGTTTTGGTTGTTAGGTTAAATAGGGTTCTGGATCACCTCATCTTGCCGATACAGTCAGCTTTTTATTCCAGGGAGGCCGATCGAGGGCAGTCTGGCAATGACAAGTGAGATTAGAGCATATTAGAAAAGACAGAAGTCGAAGGGGTCTTACGGAAGGTGGATTTTACTAAAGCTGACGATACCGTCATTTGGTGTTTCCTCTGGATGGCAATGTCAAGGCGGGGATTCCCCGATACATGGATCACCTGGATGAAGCGTTGCATCACAACATCATATTCAGTGCTAGTTAATGGTCGACACGAGGGAGGGTTTTTCCTGCAACGAGGGGTAAGACAGGGATGCCCCCTTCCTTCAAAACTTTTTTCCATTGCTGCTGATGTTATATCGTGCATGGTTGATAGAGTGCATCATAACGCAGTCATGATAGGATATTCCACTAGGGATATCTCTATTTTTTTTGAAAAAAGGGAATGGTGGCATCCCAAGATGGGACCCACCACAAATTGTATTAAACTATAGAAGGTTTTAACTCATTATGTATTACATTCTCCAAGATGTACAAAGTGCCCTGTTGTGTTCAAGTACAATCTTTGTATAACAAGTTTGCCCCCTAAAGATTACACCGTTCCTTGCGCACCAAATCTCCCATATCATCGCAAAATAGTATATGTTGTCCTCATGACCAAATCCACACACCGATCTGATGCCCCTCCAGAAGCTGGCACAATCTTGGCCCCCAATCCACGAGATGGAGGCCTCGTTCCACACCAAAGCAGAAGAGAGGCATGAAAAGAATAGGTGGTCCGCGCCATTCGCCGCCGACCCATACCTAGCACATGCATCAACCACCACTCCCAAAAAATGTTATCGATGAACGTGCGTGAGAATCCTACCAAGCCCAAGAAGCCACAGAAATATCTATTATATGGTTTGGCACCATGCTTCTCCAAATCATCCTGATATCCACAACAATCGCATCCTCCATCTCCTCACCATCCTCCACCAAAAAACAACATGCCTTCATAATGGAGAACCTCCCGTCTCCCCAAACTAAGTGATCCCTACCAGACGTTGGCCCCTCAATCAGCGCCAAAATCGATTGCAATGCCAAGAAATCCTCAACCCTCTGGTCCGACAGATCTGAAGAGAAAACAAGATACTATGACCCATGCTCCCAAACCTGCTACACATTGGCCACTTTGTTACACGTCATCTGCCATAAATGCAGGAAACAACTGCTCAACACCCCCTCGCCTGACCAATCATCCTGCCAAAAACGAAAGACCGCACCATCCCTTAGAATCAATCTCAACTTCACGGCCAACTCTGGGATAACCTCGGTGATCCCCTTCCACAGAGATGAAGGTAACCGACCCGCAACGACCGTCAATGACAAGGACACACCGTATATCTTCCGCAATAGCCTGCATACCAAGTCCTCAGATTTACCACATATGCGAACCACCTACTTTGCCATGAATGCCTTATTCATCTCAACCACCCACAGAACCCCCAAGTCGCCCTTCTTCTTCAACGTCGTCACCTTGCCCTAATCCACCAAATGAATGCCCCTCTTAACATGTCTCTCGTCTTCCCAAAAGAACCTCTGCATGAGAGTATCAATCCTCATGTGCACACCCGCATGCAACCACCTCATAAAGCAAAAGAAAATGGAGAACATGCTTCAAAAGCACCATCTTCCCGTCTCTCGAAAGCATCAACGCCTTCTACCCCGCCAAACTCCCCTCCAATCTAACCAGCAACACTCTTCAGTCCCTAACCTTTGGACTCACCGCCACCAACGACAACCCCAAGTATGTGATTGGCAGCCCAACCGATGGGCAACCCAAAGCCACCACCGCCCCCTGCACCTCCAGCTTAGATAAACCAAAAGGAACCAACACGGATTTAGCTTTATTGATCTAAAGGTCCGATAAGTCCCCAAATATGTCCATAATGAGCAACGCCCGGTGCAACTTCTCCTCCTCAGCCCTCATGAAAAGAACAATGTCATCCATATACTGTAAGAGCGGGATGGAAATCTCCTTCTCATGCCCAGAATACCATCCCGTGCTCATTGTCAGCCTCAACATCACCGCCACGGTGTCCGCCACAACAACGAAAAGAAGCGGTGTCAACGAGCATCCCTGTCTAATGCCCCTCTGGGGCTGAAAGAACTCCCCCCACCCCCCACCCCCCGACTTATCTTTAACCAGCACAACGTGGGATGTTATCGTCACACAACGCTTGATCCAAGCAATCCACTGCTCCGAGAATCCCCTCTTCTCAAAAGAAACTTGTAAGAATCTCCAATCAACGCCGTCATGTCTTGGAAAAATCCACCTTCCACATTTTGGCCTTGTTTCTTTTCCAATCCGTCGCCATCTCAGATGCCAGTACCAAGTAATCAGCCATGGCTCTCCCAAGCACAAAAGCCAAATGCTCGGGCGAAATGATCCGGGATATCTCTATTCTTATCTTGTAGTATGCGGATGACACTATCTTTTTTATCGAAGGCGGGACATAGGAAGCTCGGAAAATGACAGATACAATAGAAAACTTTGGTGAGCTATCATGGCTTGTTTTGACTCTAGGGAAGTCAACGGCTATCCCATTAGTCTTTCAAATCTTGAGGAGCAGGCTTGTTGTGAGGTGTTGGGCACGAAACGTGTATCTCTCCCGATTCATTACCTTGATCTTCCATTAACAACACACAAACTTAAGATGTCTGATTGGCTCCCTATTATTGAGAAAATGGAAGAAACTCTAAGGGTTGGAAGGCGGCTATTCTATCGCGTGGCGGACGGTTGGTGCTTGTCAAGGCGTCTTCTTCCAGTTGGTATCAGGCGTAAGCTGGAGGTGATCATGCGGAGACTCTTTGGGGAAAATCAGGCTAGGAGGGTTTGGGAGTGCATCTAGTTGATTGGGAGGAAGGTAGGAAATATCGATATCGATACCAAATCGATATGGTGTCATTACGATATATCAATTATATATCACCGGAATATCATGCATATCTACACAGTTTTGTGAAGGAAGGACCGAAAAAGAAGAATATATCGCCATATCGATATCCATATCGGTCTCATGTCGATACTGATATATCGACGGTATATCGTGATATTTCTTACCCTAATTGGGAGATTGCCACCTTGCCAAAGGAGGAGGGCGGCTTGGGGATCTCTCGCTTGGAAACCATGAACGAGGCACTTCTTTTAAAATGGGTTACTGGGAATCTGGGATTTGGGAGAGAAGTGAAAATATTTGTTGCCGTCTCATCCGTAGCATCTACAAAATTGAGGTCAGGGACACGATGTTTCAGCACCCATTGTTTTACCCAGTGTTGCAGAAGTCGGTATTCAATATTCAGTTGGAGGGGTCACTGAATAAAGAATAATCAGTATTTAGGAGAATATTAAGAATTATCTGATTTTGTATTTTTATTATTTTAGATAATTTTAAATAAAATAACAACAACAAAACCTTTTCCCCACAATTAAGTAGGGTCGGCTACATGGATTCTTTGCCTCCATTCAGATCAATCTTGGGTCAATCTCGGGATTATATCCAAAAAACTAAGATCCCCCCATATAATCTCTTTCCAACACTTCTCGGGTTGTCCTCTCCCTCTCTTAGACGGCTCAACAATCCAAAATTTGCATCTACTAACTGGTGCATTAGCTGACCTTCTTTGCAAATGACCAAACCATCTTAAGCAGTTTTCTCGCATCTTATCCACGATCAAAGCTACACCAACTTTCTTTCTGATTGCATCATTCTGAATCCGATCTTTACGTGGGTGTGTCCACCCATCCACCTTAGTATTTTCATTTCTGCCACATCGATTCTCTGCACATGTTTATGGTTTACAGTCAACATTCGGATCCATAGAACATAGTAGGTCTCACGGCTGCTTTTAACTTTCCTTTGATTTTTAAAGGAATTTTCGTATCACGGAGAACAACAGAGGCTCCTCTCCACTTTAGCCAGCCTGCATTTATTCTATTAGTAACATCTCCATCAATTTGCCCATCATGTTGCAAAATAGATCTACGTATCTAAAAGAAACTCTCTTCCGAATGCTATCATCATCAATCTTCACCTCGATTCCTTCATCATTGCTTCCATCAAATGTGCATTCCATCTATTCAGTCTTAGATCTACTTATACGAAATCCTTTAGTCTCCAATGCATGTATGCACACCTCAAGCTTCTCATTTACTCCATCTTTAGTCTCATCAATCAACACAATATCATCAGCAAATAACATACACCGAGGTATCTCATCCTGAATGTGACTTGTCAACTCGTCCATAATCAAAGTAAAAAGAAATGGACTCAAAGGTGAACCTTGATGTAAAACAATGTTGACGTCAAAATATTCAGTCTTCCCAGACTGGATCCTTACACAAGATAAAGCTCTATCATACATATCCTTTATGAGGTTAACGTATAGGACATGTACTTGACTTTTTTCCAAAACTCTACACAATATTTCTCGTGGGACAAAATCTAAGCCTTCTCCAAATCAATAAAAATCATATGGAGGTTCTTCCTTTTAGTTCTATAAATCTCCATTGTTCTCCTCAACAAATGGATGGCTTCAATAGTTGAGCAACCTAACATCAATCCGAATTGGTTTTCTTTTACTTTGGAAACTTGCATCAACTTTTTTTTATCACATGTTTCCAAATTTTCATAGTATGACTCATCAGTGATAACTCTGTAATTTGAACAATTTTGAATGTCATATAAAGAGACACCACGATACTCCTCCAATCTTTAGGCATTTTCTTCCTTCACCAAATAACATTGAATAGATTCGTAAGACAAGTCAAACCACGCTCACCTAAAACTCTCCATACTACTATAGGCATGTCATCCGGTCCTACACCTTTCCCAAGTCTCATAACCTTCAAAGCCCCATCTGCTTCCTTTCTTTGTACTCGTCTATAGCTTGCACGATTCAAGTAACTTTCACTACTAGCTAGATCACCCAAAGTGATCTCTCTATTTCCTTCCCCAATGAAAAGTTTATGGAAATACTTCTCCCATCTAGTTTCTATATCCTTCTGAGTAACAAGCACGTGACCTTCCTCGTCCTTAATGCATCTCACTTGAAAAAGGTCTTTGGTCTTTCTTTCTCTTGCTTTGGCCAACATGAATATATCCATTTGGCCCTCCTTAGAGTTAGGATTTTTGTACAAAACTTCATCAACTTTTGACTTAGCTTCGTTTACAGCCTTCTTTGCTTCCTTCTTCGCTATTTTGTAGTTTGTGACAGTTTCCTCTGTTCCATTCTTAGACATAGCTTTAAAGCGTGCTCTTTTAATTTTTAGCTTCTCTTGCACCCCTTCAGTCCACCACAAGCCTCCTTTTGACTTAGAGCTCCTCCCTTTGACTCGCCTAGCATCTCTTTGGCTACCTTTCATATACAAGATGCTATCGCCTCCCACATGTCGTTTGCACTTCCGCTACAATCCCAAGATAAGTCTTCTAAAACCTTCTCCCTGAAGCTCATTGCATTCGGGTGATGCAACACGTCACAAGTAGGGAACGCCCCAACGAAATCTAAATGTAGCTGAAATCCATGTTGAAAAGATCTGACTGTCATGAGGCGATTTCCTAAATAGTATATTTTTAAAAAATACTATTTAGGAAGTTGTCTCCGACTGTTTACGCTGGCTGACGGCTACCTAACGCAACCCTCCTCATTTACTTGGGCTAGGGATCGACAATGACTGAGTTATTTTAGATATTTTTAAATATATAAATGATTATTTTCAAGTAAACTATTCCTTAAATATAAGGGATATACTATAGATTTTTTTACCGGGAACATTTAAGTTATAATTTCAGACGATAAAATGATGATAAGATTGAGTATGAAATTAAGCAAGAATTACAAATATAACTATCAAGGAGGATTATATGCAATATTGAGATTATATTCATGAAGATGTGCTGAATATCTTATACATGTATTAATATATTCAAGATCTTGAAAGAGATATGTATCTTAGTCCATTGTTTGTCAGCAGAAGGTTTTGTTTGGATAATGATTTAGATGTGTACAAATTCTATATATAAAAGCCAAACCAAGTTCCCCTATTGTTTATTCGGACTGATGCACATGTGATTGCTAAACCCATAAGATTAGTTCACATGTTAGATCAGTTCATAGATTAAACCATATTTTAGATCATGTGCATATTTAAATGGTTAACTATGCTTCTCAAAAGAAGTTACTCTGAAATACTATAGTTTTATGAATCTTTTTGGAAGACTCGAGGCAATGCGGTAAGCTCGAGGCACAACAACTCTACGATCAGCAACACAATAGTAGGATGCTCGAGGGAAGCTCTCCTCGTCTCCACTGATCAGCGATGTAGCAAGAACTTCGAGGCAAACTCGAGGTGATACAGCCCTTCGATCGAGTCAGCTCTTGGATCATCGACGAAAGGAGCTCTAGGTTAGCTCTAGGCACTCAGAGAACGACGAAGGGAGGCACTCCAAGTCAACTCCATACACTAGAAGCCTAAAAGGTCGGCGAGGGAAGTACAACAACTCGCTTTCGTTTGTATCGAGGGAGGATTAGGACCAAAATGGGGGAATTGAGGGTTTTGAGAGTAGGGTTTCTAATTTGCATATGGATAATCGGATCGGATCCTTTAGGGCTTGTTTGGTTACTGGGTTGGACTGGGTTGGGTTGGGCTGGGTTGGGATGGGTGAATAGTAATCTGTGAGGAGGAAGTACCTTTGTGAATAGTAACCAGGGTTGAGCCAACCCTGCCCAACCCTGCAACCAAACAGGCCCTTAGTGGTTAATGGAAAAATGAGGGAAGAATGATTCTCAATAGGCTGAATACCCGAATATTCGGTTTGGGCGAATAGCGGCCGAATATCAATTTTCTATTAGACTACCCCCCCCCCCCACCGAACCAATTATTCAGACCGAATATTCGTCCTATTTGGTAGAATATTGCAAAAGTGGCTTCACCCTTTAGTTTTCTGGAAAGGTATTAACTCGGTGATGCCATGCTTTCAGGAGCTTTTTCGTCCAGTTTTGGGTGATGGTAAATCTTTTGCCATCTAGACAGATAATTGATCGTTCAGGGAACATTCTCTTCCAGCTCTCTTGGCCTATTTTCTTTAGCTACCGACCGTAAAGTGTGGGTTTTCGACGGTTGGCTAGATGGCAACTGGATGCCTCCTTTCTTAACAGACTTCTCTGACCTGCAACTGGAGGACTTCCTTACCCTCCTTGAGACCATCAGGCAGATTGAGAGATTGACTGAGGGTCGGGACCACTGGGTGTGGAAGAATAACGCATTCTCAGTCAAACGAGCCTACAAAGCTATCAGTAGACCCCCGCAGCTGAGGAAATACGCTCTGGTTCGTGACTGCAACTTTTTTAGGAGAATGAGATGGATATCCTTAAGAGACCCATCCAAAGATTATATTTACAAAAAATATATATAAAAAATTACATGCTCTAACTCTCACTGAGAGCCTTAGCATGCTTAAGCACATTCTTTGAATAAAATCTTTCCTCTCTGAAGATTACCCCATTTCTCCCAAATCAGATGGCCCACAAATGCGCACAAGTTGTGTGTGTCCCATTAATTGACCCGTCCAATTTGAAGTAATGGGCTCCCAATAAAACTCAGAAATATCCCAGTGTATACCTGGCAGTTCAGCTTGCTCCTATGTCTCCCTAGACTTTGAACACCTAAAGACGAGATGTTCAATATCCTCCGTTGACACACCACATCTTGTGCAAGTCTCCTCACTGTCAAGGAAGAACTGCGCTCGTCTGGTGTATGTCATAACTCATCATCTCCTTATCAGTCACAAAAAGATCTTTATCCTCATAGGTAACTTCCACCCCCAGATTCTAAAACAATTTCAAGTGGTGTCCTCGTACAAAATTGTACCCAGTCCAGAAATGACGTTGTAAGCCTTTCTCATCAAAAACACTCCATCATTCCAACACCATGAATCTTTGCCCTTTGTAGGCACCTCCATTCATTCCAACCTACCTAACAAGGAGATGAAATCTTCTAGCCTCTGATTCGATAATTCTACCATGAATTCAGGCGACTAAGAGCCTTCCCTGTACGTATCTGCCATCATCGCCACCTTCCTCGTAGGCAATGCAAAATGCTTGGGATATAAATCACAGAAAGCTCATTCCTCTATCCAGTCATCCCGTCAGAAACTGAAACCCATGCCATTGTCGAGTAATGGTCGCATTAAAGCTACAATATCTGGCAACACAACACAAATACCCCTCCATAGAGTAGTGAGCAAGGACTATTTCCACACTAGCACAAGCTAGGAGAAATCGAGTAGATGGATCTCAATAAAGCCTTGTTCATTTCTTCAATTTGCAGTACGCCCAAACCACCCTCCTTGGTCGGCATTGCCATTGTCCCCCAATCTATCAAAGCCATGCCCTTCCCCTCTGCAATAGAGGGCCAGAAAAAAAAAGCCTCATCAACCCTTCCAACCCCTTACGAATCCCAACCAACAATATCCTGGTAGACATAAAAAACTTGGATCGCAGACAAGATCACCTTTATCATCACCAGCCTCTCTCCCACTGACAAGCACACTGTCTTCCATCTAGCTAGCTTCCTTTCCAATTTCTCCACCACGAGCAACCAATCACTTTGCCTTAGCCTCCTACACACCAGAGGCATACCCAGATAGTTAAGAGGCAAAACTCTTCTTGTTGTTTCTAGTAAAGCCTCACAAGATGTTATCTCCTCCAATGATAGGTTAAATGGGACAAAGGTAGATTTTGCCCCATTAACCCTCAAACATGACAGCTTCTCAAACATATCCAACACTGCTTGAACCACCCTGCACTTTGCCACCCATCCCTCAATGAAAAGATTGTGTCATCTATGTATTGTAGAATTGAAATTGAGAAAATTTCCCTTGAATAACCCCAAAAAAACCCTCCTTCCGTTGCCAGCCCAGACATTATTGCCAACACATTTGCAGTCAGAACAAACAATAGGAGGGCCAATGGACATCCCAACCTAACTCTTCTCTGCAGTTGAAAGAACTCCCCCCCCCTCTGGCCTCCCGTTCACCAGCACAGAGCAAGATGATGTCCTGACGCATCTCTTCATCCAATCAATCCAAACATCTGAAAATCATCTACGAGATAAGGAGGCCCAGATAAAGCTCCAATTCATACAATCATAGGCCTTTGCAAAGTCAACCTTCAACATGAAACCTGTACTTCCACGTCTCTTCCAATCCACAACTATTCCTAATGCCAAAACAACCCCATCAAAAAACTGACGCTAAGGATGAAAGCTGACTGGGCAGGTAAGATAAGATCATCGAGCAATGCTCTGAGACGATTAGCCAATACCTTGGTGACAATGAAATAAACCACATTGGAAAGAGATATAGGTCTGAAATCCTCCACCCGCTCTGCACTCTCCTTTTAAGAAGTAAGAAAATCAAGGATCTATTTAGCCTTTCAATACCCCAAATGGCTCCTCTAAATTCTGTGACCCAATCCAAGACATCTTTTTCAACCACATCCCAGAACTCTCCAGAGAAGTAAACAAGAAGGGCATCCAGACCTGGACAACCATCAGCATTAAGATCAAAAACCACCCTACACACCGCCTCCCTAATGAAAACCGTTGTAAGCCGCAACACCTGCCGCAAATGCAAGGAAGGTACTCCCCTCCTACGCCATCTCAAACCTGAGGACTCCGACCTCTTGCTAAACTCCCGAAAATGAGATACTGTCGCCTCTCCTACTTTGTCATCACCCTGAAATCTCTCCCCCACCAAAATATCATGTATAACGGTTCTTCTTTTCCTCCTATTTGCCACCACATGAAAGAAACATGTGTTTGCATCACATTCTTTAACCTACCTATGTCTCGATCTCTGAAGCCATTGTACCTCTTTTTTCATATCTTTATAGATGTCAAACAGAATCGATTTCTTTATGTGGCTTCTATGATGATGACAGATTACGACAAGGGGTCGTTGTGCAAGACTTTTTCCAGAGATCTCTAATAGATGTCTCATGTGCGAAACACATATTGAAATGGTTGAGCACCTCTTCTTTCATCGTAAGAAGACATACATAGTCTAGTTAGAGCTGGGCGTAGACTAGGTGAATCTACAGAACTTCGATCTTTTTTGGGAGTCATTGTGTTAGGTTAAATAACACACTAGAGAGAACCTAGTATGTCCTATCATGACTTTATGGGCAATTTGGCTAGCCAAAAATGATGTACTCTTTCATTACAATGCTTTTATTGTGGTAATGTAGTTTTTCATTCCAAGACTTTTCTCGAGTCTTGGCTACTTGATCTTCATGTAACTCTACCCTTTTTATTAATGAATTTGGGACGGACACCATAGTGTGTTTCTCCCTCTTTGGACTCAAAAAAAACCACTATAACCCTTCCTCTAACAACTCTTAGTTTCCACAAGTATTTAGGTGCCCAAGACGTTAGCATGCTTAGCAAATAAGAAAGCTATTTTCCACATTATATACATTATTTTTAGTAGAATATCGTAGAACATCCCTTGGCATACTTAAGTTTTCCATGTCCCCACACTTCTCACTTAGGTAAGTGTTTCCTTGTTCCCAAACTTCTCAATAGTAATTGAGGCCCGCTTTATACCTTGGGAATGTTCCACCTTGGGTTGGATATTATATACATGTAACCAAGGACACTGAGATTTAGAACAGCCTGAGTCATGGGGGTCCACTTCCGTTCTCGAAACCTCAACGCTTTAAAGGAGGCCCTCAAGGATTTGAGCGAGGTGAGGGAGATTGTGTTTGATGGGTGAATCGTCGCTTTCGAGATGGAGGGCAAGTTTTCGGTGGGACTTGCTTCCTTCAACCTGCGGGTGGTGGAGAATACCCTTGCAGATATTCCACATGTGGTTGGAATGCTCGTGTCAATGGAGAAGGTCATGCTGGGTGTTGGAGCCTCGCCAGAGGCCAGCGGTGGATCTTCGTCGAAGGAAGCTGTGGAGCATCCGACGCAAGCGGTGTTGGAACTTGCGGAGATAGCGAAGAGCCCTGCAATGTAGAGGTAGAGTTGGTAGCATTACTCCAGCAAAAGATCGTGATCAACATGGACGATCGGATCTCTCGAGATCTGGATGCAGCGTTACGTTTGGAGACTAGGCTTCATCGAGCTAGGGTAACTTGGAGGTGGTTGTGTTAGAGGGGTTTTCAAATATTGATAAAGATCTGACCCACTTTGTCTTTGTGTTAGATGAGGGGTCGATGCCTTTGAACCTATTAGGGCTTTGATTACGCACCTCAGGGTAGCCGAAGGTGATGACGTGCGGTCCAAGATGGGGGTTGAACCGATGATGCTTGAAGATAAGGGAGAGGGATTCACAAGACCTAATGATGATAGTTTTCTACATTAAGCCCCAAGGACTGTTGATGTGGAGCTTGTTACCTCGGCAGCAGAACTAAGGTCGGAAGCAGGGACGCTTCCACTAAGTTAGGTGCCTCCATGCAGAACTTAGGCCATGTGGCATCGAGGGGACTCATCAAGTAGTTTGCCAACTAAAGTCACATTGGAAAAGAGGCAGAAAAGATACAGAAAAAGGTTCATAGGTCCCCTAACCAGCACGTGGGTCATTCTGGGGGTGTGCCTGAGGTTCCAAAGCAATCGATGGACGTAGTGGATGGTTAGAACACAACCTGTTAGAAAATAGGGAACGGAAGCGGAATGATAAACAGAGCATGAATAAAGAAATATAAACTTGGCACACGAGAGTTTTACGTGGAATCCTACTCCCTATGGAGCGGGATGAAACCACGGGAGAAGCCCTCAAAGGCCAGATATTCTATTCCTTTTTCTTAATGGATACAGGAGGACTGGGCCTTTTATATAGCCTCCACATAGCCTCCAAGTCCCACCACTGGTAGATGTGGGACAAACCATATGGATGGGGTAAATGGATTCTGGAGAGATCCATTTACCCATCTCCCTCATAGATGATGCATACAATGAATACTCCAACACCCCCCTCAAGCTGGACCATGCAATGCTCAACTTGGACAAACAAAAAGAAACTCAACTCACGCTACAGGGCACTACGGACAATATCAACTCAACGTGCACAACTACTGCAGTCGAGGATGTTGCTTCTCATGCCGTGCAGGTGAGGAGGACGAACGGGCTGGAGTGCGAGTCTGCTGAATCTCATCGTCGGAGAGCAAGTGCTCTGAACTGCGCCTGTCAGAGTCACTTCAACTGGAAATGAGTCTCCTCGTTGGAGTACTCTGGCCCGTCACAACATGTGGACAACTGCTTCATCTCTGAAAAAGGGCCAACTGAAAATGGCCATAGAAGTGCAATCCTCATTGGAGTCCGCGGTCGCTAGAGAATGGAGTCTGAAAGTCTCCTTGGCGGAGAACTAGGTCTCTTCCATCTGGCACAGAGAATGGTACACTACTCTGGAGTACCAATGGTACCACATGAAAACCCTTGCCAACATGGCATAGGGAATGGTCCTCTACTCTGGAGTCCCTATGGCTCACATGAAAATTCTGGCCGACAAAACGAGAATGATGACGGGGACCACAACAAAAGATGGCGAACATGTGCTCATCTGAAATAAGACCGCATCCATATGCGTGTCTGAAACTGTGGACTCTGAATCAATCGTTGAGTCTAATCAACCGAAGAACTGTAGAGTCTGAGAAAATCTGGTTGGTCTGGAGATCTGACATCTGAATCTGGAATATGGAATCTGGATTCGACCTGTGACTCTACACAATAACCCCCCTTTCTCCCATACAGGTCGGAATGAAGACATCGACAGTTGGGAGAAGATAAGATAAATGGGGAGAAAATAAAATATACTCAAAAATTTCTTGCAGCTTTTTCTTCTTCTTCTTCTTCTTTTATAAGCCGTCCAAACATTTTTTTTTCAAAACTTTTTTTAACCGTCTCAAATTTTTTTACGACCTTTTTTCTCTTTTTTTTAAATGTGCATACAGCTTTTGAATTGTACGTGTCTTTTCTTTTCTTCTTCTTTTTTAAATGCCGCATCCCATAAACTGGCCCAACTGCAGCATATTTACGGCCCTCGTGGGCCCTTTCACCCTCTCCCTCTCTTTATTTTCCATTACATCGATTGGGGCCCAAAACAATAAAAAAACTCACCTTTTATAAGGAGGTCGTCGAGCTCTAGCGTTCCCATCATGGGAACCATTCACGTGTAGCCTCTCCCCTCGATAGGAATTTCACAGCGCCACCACTGATGGGCTCTCTCTGGAGAAAAACTACGTTGCCAGTTCCTGAGGTGTGCGAGGCTGCAGTCGAGGGTGCTCGCCTGGAGACGCTCTCGCTTGGAGGAGCGATTTGATGTACACGAACGGGCTGAAGGGGCAGTAGGGGCTTGGAATTTGAGAGCTGGTGCGTCGCGATGTACCGCCTGGAGGCGGAGTTGCATCCCTAAGCGGCGGTGCCGCCTAGATCGGATAAGAGGAGGCCGTGTGATGGGAGGCGGTTGTGCAGCTCGTGCCGCCTGCGCACGGAGCTAGAGAAGGGAGATGGGAACTCCGCCTGCAGGAGATGGCGCGAGGGCGAGAGATCGAAGAAGGGCTATCATGCATGCCACCTGGAACTTAGTATCTTGAGGAAGGAGGCTCGGCCGCCATCTGCTGTGACTTGAGGAAAAAAAACTGGTGCGGCTAGGGTTTCAAAAGACAAACCCCATGACTCATGTTGATCAGCCGTGTTTTTGGAGATAATTTTGTATCGTCCTGGAAGTCGCATAACACTCCAGGAGAAGAGGCTCCCTGCCTTGGAGCTTTTCGCAAGGATCGGGTTGTTGCGGCCAGGAGTTTTAGCCCTCGAAGATGCCTCCAAATCATTAGGGCTCCATAAACAGGAACTTAGAACAGCACCCAAACCTTCTCGAATCTCAAAAATAAAAAAGAAAATAAAAAAAACTCGAGAAACGAACCCGCTCTGATACCATGTTAGAAAATAGGAAGTGGAAGCGGAATGATAAACAGAGCATGAATAAGGAAATATAAACTTGGAACACGAGAGTTTTACGTGGAACCCTACTCCCTAAGGAGCGGGATGAAACCACAGGAGAAGCCCTCAAAGGGCCGGATATTCTATTCCTTTTTCTCAATGGATACAGGAGGTCTGGGGCTCTTTTTATAGCCTCCACAGAACCTCCAAGTCCCACCACTGGTAGATGTGGGACTAATCATATGGATGGGGTAAATGGATCCTGGAGAGATCCATTTACCCATATCCCTCATAGATGACGCATACAACGAATACTCCAACACAGCCCAAGATGAAGATATGAGTAGAAAATTATTGCTTCGAAAGAACCATTGCTCAACTGGTTGGGGGCAACTCCAACCACAGGGAACAACTAGGCTTCCAAGTAATTTATGTGACTGCCGAATTAGGGGACTCTGTAGAAAACGCATTCATTGTCCCATGATTCTCCTGGAGTTTTGGTTATCTTAGTGATTGCCTTATTCCTCTAATTCAATAAATTTGGGGTGCCCACCTTTGTGTGTTCCCCCTTTAGCCTAAAAAAGAGAGAATATTCAAATGCCAAAAATTTGATATGGATCTTGAGAAAATATCTAGTGAATCAAAAATTGAGCAATTAAAATTAGAGAAAGAACAAGAAAACCAAAGTGTAGTGATATGTAAATAAAAAACAGTATGCAAATAAATAACTCATGTTGAATATGTCGGAATGGATCTTGAGAAAATTACAACCGAACCAGGCTGGGGTGGTTGAAACTAGGAATAGATCAAGCAGAGTACTGCTACCTGAATTTGATCCCGTTCATTGCCTCTACCCTGTAATCCATCTCCTGCATTCAATGTGATTTACCTGTATTCAATGTGAAGCTCTAAGAAAATGTGTAGGATAATTAAAAAATCACAAGGTATGTCCAGAAGACAGTCATACACTTGAAAACATGTAGTTAAAGAAAGAGAGTTTTGGAAGTTCAGTATGTAGAAAACAAACTAAATGATGAAACAAAATAAGTGAAGGGCAAACATTGTAAACAGTACACATAGAGATACAGAAAAATAAAATGATAAAACCCAAGGAAAATATTTTCTTACTAGAAAAAATGCATTTGGTTCATCAACGAAAATAAAAAAGTTAAGGCAACCATTCACATACTGCTTTGTGTAAGCTCCACTGCGGGAATGAATCTGCAACTGATGGTTGACAAGCCTACACTCCTTTATTGGTAGTCTCTCTTAGCCTTCGCTTCAAAGAGCTACATAGCAGCAAAAGCTTCAAAAAGGAATTCGTGCTAACCCACCCCCCCCCCTTCGGTGGCAATAGACCTTGTAATGACAAATTTTTTATCTTGATTAAATTCAGGGTCTCCTGTTGGGGACGAATCAGATTCCACTCCCCCTTAATTTAGAAATCGATAGTACAAAGGCGTATCAGAGGTAAAGAATAAAGAACGGTGAAAAGAGCATTGAGACTTAATGTAGAACCCTACTCTGTGAGGAGCGGGATGAAATCACGAGAGAACGCCACTAAGGGATGATTCTTCTATTCACTTTCTCAACTGAAACAATAGGTATGGGGCTTCTTTTATAACCCCACAGATAGACAGAAGTCCCACTAGTAGTAGATGTGGGACTAAATATGTGGATGTGGTAATTGTACCCTGGAGGGATCCAATTACCCATCTCTACATGTGACACATACTCTAACACTCCACATCAAGCTAGAGAATGTAATCTCAGCTTGGACAAATAAAAAGAAATCGCTCACTCACAATACAAGACACTACAAACAATATCAATTCAATGCAAACCCTATTGGCAGCTTGTTGAGGATGTTGCTTATCATGCCATGCTGGTGAAGAGGAACTGATGGGTTGGAGTGTGAATCGAGTCTCCTCGTCGGAGAACGTGCACTATGTATTGTATCTGTCAATCACTGAAACTGAAATGAGTCTCCACTTGGAGAATCCGCAATTGCTCCATCTCTTTGAAGGGCCAAACTAGAAAAAGACATGGAAGCATCCTCATCGGAGTCCAAGGGCCCTGGAGAATGGAGTTTGAAAGTCTCCTCGTCGGAGAACTAGGTCTCTCCCATACTGGCTCAAAGAATGGGATCTCTACTCTGGACTCCCTATGAATCCACATGAAAATCTTAAACCTACAATGGCTCAGAGAATGGGATCTCTACTCTGTCGTCCCTATGGATCACATGAAAACACTGAACCAACCATATCAAGTTGTGATGGATCTCTACTCTATATGGGAACCTCTCAAATAATGAATGCACACATGTGTGTCGTGAACTATAGACTCAGAAACAATCTGTAGACTTTGAATCTGACAATTTGTAGAGTCTGAAATCTAACCTGTAGAAATGTTCATAATATTCCACCTTTCTCTCATACCAATCAGAATAGATGACATCGACCAAGTTGGGAGAAGACATGAAGATGGTGAAACAAAAAAAATAAGCCGTCTCAAAAAATCGGCTCCTTTTTTGCATTTTTAAATCATTTTTTCTTTACGTACGGCTTTTCTCTCTTTTTTACGCACCTTTTTTCCAACAGAAATTCTCCCTTTTCCTTTTTTTTTTGAAATCACGGTGCCTACTTGGGCTCAAAAATCTATATTGTTTTTTAATGCAGAAGATGTCTCCCCCTTTTTTTGGATTTCAGCTCATCTAGGCCCAAGAAATTGCAGCCCCTTTTTTAAAATTTTGTTATAGCCACAGCCAATATTTCTCTCCCTTCATTTATAAATACAAATTGAAGGGGTATCGGATACCCTGGAGAGTACACTGAACTAGGGTTCCCATTGTGGAACCCATCGGGCCATCATCTCTTCAGATATGTACGCGTGCTACCTCGAGATGCAGGAAGGTGGCGTAGGGATATCAAAGGATGGTGCTGCCGTGCTGGGGGTAGTTGATCGCATGGGATCTCTCCCTGGATCACCTAGATCGTGCCTGTAGCAATCGCGAAAGGAAATATGGCACCCAATCAGGGAATAGGTGAGATCAAAGGTGCTGCTAGGGGCAACACCGCCTATTGGAGGACTTGATTCGTGCCGTTGTCTGAGGGTTCTTCGGAGAGTGTCAAAAGATGGTTCTGTTGTGTAGATATATCATGTGCCGTCAAGGATGGTTTCCGTGGCCTGGAGGTTGTTGTAAATGAACGAAATACGATGGGCAGCGTGAATGAGATCTGCTGCTTATAGTTGTGTTTCGATATAGTGCCTCTTGTGACATCCGGATCTGAATCACCTGGATTTGAAACCCGAACCGATTAAGGTCCATATGATCCGATAAAATTATCGATCAATATTAAATGATCAGATTGATCTATCAAATCGTAAATAAAATTTTATTTGGGATCAATCGATCAAAAATCGATTGCATTGTAATTCGTGTCATAGAAAAAGCCATGACGTAATCGGAAATCGCAAAAATAATCTAAGACCACCATAAAATTTGTATCGATGAAATAAAACCAACAAAATTAACCGTTCGTTGATCAGAGGTCGTTTGACAACTTAAAATCACAAATTTTAATCACAAACCAAGACTGTATTTCACCAATTTCCGAATCCATCTTAGATTAGAAGTACATGAATATTATACTCATTTTGATTTTCATTCAGATACGGTCGAAATAGTTATTATTCATCTGAATCAGAGATTTAGGGTGAAAATACAGATGGCTTTGATAGTTCAAACAATAGAAAGATAATGGATTTTTTAGGAATACAATAATAAAAAAAATAACAAATGTCAACACATCCAACACAAGGCTTCTCTCCCTCCATTTGGCAAACACCAAGACCCCCTTCTTATTTATATAATACACTAAAATCCTTCTTCTTTCCTATTTTCTCTCAGTTTCCCCAGATCTCTTAAAAACTCTAACCGAATGAGCCACATTTCTCTGCCGAAGCTGCTGTCCAGCATCCAGACCAAATCAGTAGAATTCACGAATGCCAGTGCTTTATCAGATCAAGGAACTTAAGTGACGAACATTACTGTGAAATCTGTGAGATATTTGGTTATTATGAATCATTGATGACTGATATATGTGCTGGTCATGGTAACCCTTACACCTGACTGTGCGAGAGTGTGGTGACCCTCAGCTGGAAGGGAGATACGAAGTCCAGTTAGGGCAGCGGCCGCCTAGTGCATAGGTCTAGGGTTCCAATCCTTTGTACGGTTTTACACGAGCCCACGGTATTTTTACGCTTTGTTAAGATCCAGGTATTTGACCAGTTCCGCTGACCCTGTTACAGTAGGGTACTTAGGCAGGAGGACCCTTGGTTTTTTTTTCGAGCTCATTTTGCCTGTATCGGTTGGGACGGTTTTGGAGTGACTCGGACCGGAGTCTCTCCCACCCATCTCAGGGCCTAGTTTTGTAGAGTGCCTAGCCCTCTCCTGGACCGCACTTCCATTAAGAAGGCGAGACAGAAGAGTCCCTTAGGAGGCTTCCTCACCGCTTGAGTATTGATTATTGTTCCGCTAATAGGTCCTGGCGAGGAAAAAATCGTTGTCGGATAGAATTGAGTTCGGTTATTCTTGTGCCAGTAGGTGATGGCAAGGAAAAAAATTAGATCCTAAAAATCATCAATTATCAATAATTAATCATCAATATCAAGTAACATCCATCATCATATCTGACATCCCACAACAATGGAAGTGAATGCAAAATCATCTAATATCAAAGTAAGAAATATTACTACGGTTGTTAGGCGAAGCTAGCGGACGCGTCGAGAACTTAGTTAGGATGCATTATACTCCACTGCATGCCTAAGAAAGCACCCTAACACTAAGGCATTCGCCTTGCCTTAGAGTCATAGTGTGAGGTCTCACCCTGACCAAGACCACAGAATATTCACTGAGCTTGAGGAATTAGACAAAGACAAAGATCGGAACAAGAGACACATCATCTACACATATCTAAGATTCATTAACATGATTTATAAGTAATAAAATGATGATAGCTTAAATATGTATCTTATAGGTAAATGAGATGAGAGCATTAAGTATGAGTAATGGAGGGGGTGAGTTAACAAAAGAATTCATATACAAGATAAGCTTGAGAACCAATTTTGCATGCAAGTAGTTATTAAATTTACATGCAAACACCTATCTACTTGTTTTCTTTTGTAACCACTGAAATATCTATTATTTTTAATAAATTAGATTGTATTCAACCTTTGTTGGCATTCTTTTCTTCCTACCATGGACGGTAGTAAAGCACCTACGTAACAATAGTCCGACAACTGGACCCTGAGCTTCTGTGGTTCAAATGTTTTACTTTTGACGGTACATTTTTGTAATTGTACAGAATATTGTAAACTCTTTTGTGTTTATTTCTCTCTTCTATTATATTTTGGGATACATGTACAGAATATCAGTTCTTTTGATACATTTAACTTTATATGAAAATTAATGCAAATATGAATTGGTGGCACTTGTTGTTCTGTCATTAATTATTGAATTGCGAATGTCATTCAATCGCAAAAAAAAATTCCCACATCTTATGTAACCTAATATGATCGATAGCGAATATGGTACTTCGAATGCTGTATAAATGGGTAAACTGAATCCCAGGGTCGTCACATTCATGTTATCAGAGCAGTGGTTCCCCGCTACACATGTTCGCAGCATTAAAATTCCAATAGCATTAAGTTCTCGAATAGCGACAATCCTCCGACTTGTCACGAGCTTGAGAAGGGAAAGAATGGCATTCATATTCAACAACCACATGTGTCATCTTTTTGCAATTATTTTTTGTTAGAGTACGCATCATTATAATGTAAGATGGGTAAATGGATGCTTCCAAGATCCATTTACCCCATCTAGAGTTTAGTCCCACATCTATCAGTTGCGGGATGTGAAGACTCAGTGATGACTATATAAGACGCCCCACACCCTCTATATCTAGTGAGAATGTGGAATGCATAAATTAACCCTTTGAGGTGTTCTCTCGTGGTTTCATCCCGCTCCTTAGGGGGTAGGGTTCCACGTAAAAATCTCGTTGTTCATATTCTCTATCTTTATTTCTGATACACTTCCGCATTCTTTATTTTCTAACATGATATCAGAGCGGGTTCGATTCTCGATGATTCAATTTTGAAGATTTACTTTTATGTCGTGTTCGAGAGTCGACTATCAGAGCTGTCCAATCCTATTCGTTCTTGAAGATTATTATTCAGTATTATTTCTCATATTCTGCATGATTCAAAGTTTTTTTAAGATCTCATGAAGTTCCAGAAATTCTAGGGCTTCTAAAACCCGAGATTTCCTGGAACTTTGGTTCCTTTTCGATGCTCCGAAAATCTCCGCCTCTTCTTTGAACCCTAATCACGATGGCGATGTTTTCACGGTTCTCGCACATGCAGCATATCAGGCCCTATGCTCGAGGCAGCCCTCCTTGACAGCAGCCCATCAAGTTGACCCTCTCCACGGGGCTCTCCTCCAAGGAACTCCCAAAGCCGCACTTCTCCAGTAGGCGGCAAGCCCTAAGGCCGAATAACCCAGTGGCAGCGACAGCATCTCCAGCCGCTCTCTCCTCCAGCGGCTGCGATCTGAGGAGGAACCTCCTTCTGCGCCATCCTCTTCCTCCTAGCAGCGCGATGCCGCACCTACTGTCCAAGCGACGCCTGCCCTCCAGGGCACACCCTCCAGGCGATGGCGCAACCTCCTCTCCTTCACCCTTGCAAGTGGCGCACCAGGAGGAGGCACGACTTCCAGGCGATCTCCTTCGCGACCTCCAGGTGCTGCATCAGGCGGCGACAACATCATATCTCCTTTCAAGCCACGCCTCGCGACAAGCTCCATTCCACGCCTCCGACCTCCATGTGATGGTGCTCCTCCTCCCGATGCCACCCCTCCTCCCTCCTCATCGACGACGACTCTACTCTTCCAGGCAGTTGCGCACTCCTGTCTTGCATCCTAACGGCGACCATCATCAGAGGGATCCCATGATGGGAACCCTAAGGTTGGATAGAGATGGGCATGATGGCCCTCTCATATTTTTTAGAAAAAGGGGAAGTGAGAGTGGGGGTTGCTCTCCGTAAAAGAAAAAAAAAGTAAAAGGAAGCCCCCAAGGTCCAATTGGACCGTATGTTAGGGGGGTGCGAGCCGAGATTTTGACCTCATGTTGGGTCGCGAGTAAGAAAAGAGGAGAAAGAAAGAGAGAGCATTCTTTGGTCCTATTTGGGTCGTGTTTCAAAAAAGGAGGAAAAAGGTGTGTACAAAAAATCGTACGTAAAGAAAAAAAATGCGAAAAAAAGCTATAAACAAATGAAATGAACTGCTTATTTTAAAAATAAAGATGTAAAGGGTATAATTTTTTTTTTGAATGAAATAGCCGAAGAAAAAATGATTTAAAAAATTTTTTGATTGAGAAAAAAAGGCGAGAAATTGTGACAGCTTATGTGATGTTTTGTTTCCTCATCTTTATCGTCTTCTCTCAACTTTGTCGATGCCATTGATTTCCGACAAGTATGGGAGAAAGGGGGAGTATTGTGTAGAGTCACAGGTCTGTTCCAGATTCAGATATCAGATTCCAGACTAGCCAGATATTCAGCTACCATCATTGTTTGTGGTCCCCATCTTTCTGGTTTTGTCGGCTCATGCTTTTCATGTGATCCATAGGGACTTCATAGTAGAGATCTCATTCTCTATGCCATGTAGGCTACGGTTTTCATGTGGTTTAGTAGGGACTGCAGAGTAGAGATCTCATTCTCTGAGCCAGTATAGAAGAGACCCAGTTATCCGACGAAGAGCTAAACTCCATTCTCCAGCGATTGTGGACTCCGACGAGGATGTCTCCACGTCTTTTTCAGTTCGGTCCCGTTAGAGATGGAGCAGTTGTCCACATGTTGTGATGGGCCAGAGTACTCCGATGAGACTCATTTTCAGTTGCAGTGACTTTGACAGGTGCAGTACAGATACATGCTCTCCAACGAGGAGATTCATTTTAACTCACACTCAAGCCCATTGGTTCCTCCTCACATGTACGGCATGCGAAGCAACGTCCTCAACAGCAGCCGACGGTTGTACGCATTGAGTTTATATTGTATGTAGTATCTTGTATTGTGAGTTTGAGTGATTTCTTTCTGTTTATCCAAGCTGAGCATTGCACGCTCCAGCTTAAGGGGGAGGGTTAGAGTATGCGTCATTATAATGTAAGATGGGTAAATAGATCCTTCTAAGATCCATTTACCACATCCAGAATTTAGTCCCACATCTACCAGTTGTGGAATGTGGAGACTCAGTAAGGGCTATATAAGAAGCCCCACACCCTCTGTATCCAGTGAGAAAGTGCAATGCATAAATCAACCCTTTGAGGTGTTCTCCCGTCATTTCATCTCGCTCCTTAGGGAGTAGGGTTCCACGTAAAACCCTGTTGTTCATATTTATTTATCTTCACTTCTGATACGCTTCCGCATTCTTTATTTTCTAACAATTTTCATATCGTGTCACAAGAAGAGAAAAGCACAATTGATGATATCCATGAATATCCATTATTATGACTAATGATATGGGTTCTCATGCAGAACCATGACGTCTAGAGCTGGCCAGGAGATGAAGGATCGTTTAGAGCGCATACTGACCGCCCTCACCAAACACCAGCAGCAGTAGACTACTATGAGAGATTAGCATGACCAGATCTTGGCCCAACAAACAGAGATCGTAGATAGACAGACTGACATCGAGATGAGGTTCGAGGAGTTGTTTGATTTCACCTATCATCCATCTCATGATGGAACACGACATGGGCAGCATCAGTCAATAGAGATTCAACAGCCTCAGTTTGATGACTTACGTGAGGAGATACTAGTACATAGAGCAGAGAATGGAGATCATGACAGGGAGCAGGACCATGTACCTTTTGCCAACGAGATTGCGCCCGACCACTCTTCCATTCACAGGCATTAAAGATTTTTATTTCCTATCAACAAGCCAATGTACCTGTGTTTGAAAACATCGGGACATTAGATGAGGCCGAGCAGTGGCTGAAGAGGGTGACGAAGGTACTCCGGATGATTCACGCACCACGAGAAATTCATCCGAGGGATGATGGAAGAGGTACAGGAGAAGCTAGCCAGATTGCGTCTCACATCTATCTCCGAGGCTAGTGATGCAGCGGAGAAATTTAAGGGCATCAGAGAGATGCTTTGGGAGTTCATCTAGAGCGGTACCCACACCACATTGGTCATTTGGACCAATTCCGTGATCGTTTTAGCAGCATAGATCAGCCACGCAATTTCATCCTTCAAGTTCAGTATTCTTTGGCAATGCTCGCTCATCTCTAATGGCTACTTTAGGAGGAGCACTTGTCGGACGAGACACCATTTCAGCTTGACCATTTGGGTCGCAAAGAGTGGAGAGATCCCGACAGGATTTGACTGGGAGCATAGATATGACCACTCCATCTACCCAATCAATCCGATGTTACTAGTACAACCAGTGGGCTCACTACCGGTCTCAGTGCTCCCATGCTTCTAGTGAGCCTCAACTGCAGCCACAACCTTCGCAGCCACAGGCAGAGCATACTGGGAGTTTCCATGGCAGGAACTCCAACTTTGGGAGGCCACCAAGATAGACACAGAGCGCGGTCGGTTCGAGTACTGCACCATCGGGGTAGGGTCAGTTACATGCAGTGACTGAGGAGCAGGCACGATCATCAGTTATGACAGCTATTGTAGTGGAAGGCATGGTTCCAGTCTTGAGCCGAACTTTCCATCTTTTATTTGACACTAGAGCGACCATTCCTTCATTACTTCAAGATTACTAGCTTCAGTAGGTAGAGTTACAAAGGCCATAGATCATCGATATCACATCTATGGGTCAGGTGGTCAGTTATTCATCATTAAACTGATAGTCGGAGGTTTATCAGTGTTGATTGACGGACATGAGATGATCGCAGACTGTCTATTATTACAGCTCGACGAGTTTGACCTGATTTTGGGCATGGATTGGTGCCAGCTCATCATGCCGTGGTTGATTGTTTTAGGAAAACAGTTGTCTTCAGGATTCCAAACTTACCCGAGTTTACTTTTGAGGGTACCATACATGATTACAAAATGGAGTACATCTCAGTGTTAAGAGCTCAGAGACTTGTTGATCAGGGATGTGATAGATTTCTAGCATTTATTCGAGAGACATTTGATAGAGAGCCGATGACCCAGGATATAAGGGTGGTGTCAGGCTACCCTAATGTATTTCATGATGGTTTGCCAGGTTTGCTGCTTGGGAGAGAGATTGGGTTTGGAACCAGACAATATGCATTTTCACCAAGGCCTTACTTCGAAGATCATTTCAAAGGTGTTCATCTAAGCTGAACATAATATATATCTATGTTCCATCTTGAGAGAGAGTGTAGAGATATATTTCTATGTTTCTGTACTCTTTTACGCCTTTCTCTTGCATTTCTTGATTTGACCTTCGTGCTCTCCCGATCCCCGTCTTTTGTGTCGGAGATGGCTGACTGGAGTTATTTTTATTTGGACTTCGTGGATCCTTCTTACTCTCCAACCGATCAACCTCCATTCTATTAGGAGGACTTTGCTCCTGACTTTTCTATTCGTACATATCCACCTCATCCACAATTCCAGGCATCGGATTTTTACCCACCACTACCATCATATAGCCTGGTGCAGTTACAAGAGTTACTTGACTTAGGTTTTGTAAGACTGTGCACTTCACCTTAGGGTGCTCCCATCCTTTTTGTCAGGAAGAAGGATGGATCGATGAAATTATGCATTGATTACTGACAACTGAATAAAAGAACGGTGAAGAACCGTTATCCAATACTGTGCATTGACGACTTGTTTGATCAGCTCCAGGGATCTTCGATATTTTCAAAGATCGATCTTAGATCAGGCTACCATCAGCTGAGGATTCGAAAATTAAATATCCCGAAGACGACTTTCAAGACTCGATATGGGCACTACGAGTTTGTTTTGATGCAGTTTGGGTTCACAAGTGCCCCTACAACATTCATGGATATGATAAACAGGATTTTCCGTCCATACTTGGACAAATTTGTGGTTGTGTTCACTGACGATGTGCTGATATATTCTCGAAATGAATGGGATCACGCAAATGATCTCAAGATAGTCCTAGACACACGTCGAGAAAACAAGTTGTATGCTAAGCTGAGCAAGTGCGAGTTCTGGTTATCTCATGTCTCATTTCTTGGACAAGTCATTTCTGGAACAGGTATCGCAGTTGATCCTGCGAAGATTGAGGCAGTGTTATGTCTTGGGAATAACCCAAGACGTTAACTCAGATTCGTAGCTTCTTTGGACTAGCGGGCTATTATAGAAGCTTCGTCAGTCGCTTTCCTGAATAGTCATTCCCTCAACACAATTGACACATAAGGGAGTTCCTTTCATTTAGGACAACTCATACGAGCAAGACTTCAGGACATTGAAGGAAACATTGACTACGACGCCCATTCTTGCACTTCCTTCATGTTACAAAATAGGAATGCGGAAGCGTATCAGAATAAAGAAAAAGAAATATAAAGAACTCGGGTTTTAACGTGGAACCCTGCTCCCTAAGGAGCGAGATGAAACCACGAGAGAATGCCTCAAAGGGTTGATAGTCTATTATTTTTCTCACCGGATACAAAAGGTATGGGGGTCTATACATAGCCCCCACGACGGCTGGGCCTCGCACGGGGTTGCTCCGTTGGGAGCTTGCCGCTGGAAGGTGCCGCTGGAGGCAAGAGATCGGATGTCTACCGCCTGGAGGACCTGCTGAAGATGGTGCGTCGCAGGAGAGGGATGTGGTTGTCTGCTGCCTTGGATGAACGAGACCGTCGCCATGAGTGGAGAGGATCACTGCCATCGCTGCTTGATGCAGATTCCGGCTGGACTTGTGTAGCATCCGGTTTCCAATCAAACCCGAAGTCGTCCGATTTTGGGTCTAATGAACCTAAAAACGTTGTCGGTCAATACTAAACAACCTAAAACGACCATTTGATCATAAATCAAAAGTCGTTCGGACAAAATCGACCAAAAATCGGTCCCTTTGCAATGCGTGCCGTGAAAAGCCGCGACGCAAATTCGGAAACCGCGAAACGAACCGAGACCGTCATTAGATCCGATTCGACGACACGAGACCAACGGAATCGACCGTTCGTCAATCGGAAGCCGTTTGATATTTTAAAATCGTAAAATTTAACCTCAAACCGAAATCCGTATCCGAAAATTTCGGGTATTCAAAACCCAATCGAAAGTATGTCAACATTATACTCAAATTGATCGTCATCTCGATACGATCAATTCAAGATATTGCGCGTTGAAATCGGAACCTCGATGTGCGCATACGGATATTTTAAACATCTTAAAAGAAAAAAAAAACTAAAATTTATTTTTTTTTTATTACAGACAGCAGTCTGTCTGGATTAGCCATTTGGCTTTTCTTTCTCCTCCCACTTGGATTACTCTATTTCCACTTGTCCAAAAACAAAGTCATGTCTCCTATTATATAACACCCCACCTCCCTTTCTTTTATACTTCTCTATTCTCTCCAAAGTTCCAACGGCAGCTTTTCTCTTCCTCCTATTTCTCCTCTTTTCACTCAAGTTCTCAACGAAGGAGCATTTCATGGGCTATGCCACAGTTCTGGAAGTAAAGAACAGCATTTCAGAAGCTGTTGTACCTCTTTCCCTCCATGTCCTTGCTGCTACAGGGACAACCTAAAGACTGGGGCTGCTGTCCAGCAACTTGGGAAACTCCTGGAGCAGTCAATAGCCTGGGGATCTTGCATGCAAATTGATCTCAAAACATTGAGATCTCAAGGTACATTCCTCAGCTATTCCCTTGCTGCATCTAAAGATCAAATATCAAGATCTGAAGGTATTTGAGCTCCAGCACAGCCACATCTACTGCATGCTTGTTCTTATACAAGTTTGGAGCAAATCTAATTAGGTACAATCCCTAATCCCATCTCTTTGCTGCCATGCATGTGTATTTCCCTTAATTATATGTACATTCCTTCTACCACTCCTATTGCTGCCATGCATGTTCTATCACTAAAATTGATACATAATATGAGAAATTTGGGTAAACTAATCTTTAGTTTCTGCTACTGTTGGCTCATTTTTTTTGGTGCATTCGAGTTTTGTCTGTTTGATTTGGCTTCGACTTGGCTGCTAGAAATTAAGAATGTCTGCAGCTTAAAGATGGTTATTTAGCTACTGAAACGTTGGGTAATCAGCTGGAAATGAATGATGGGTTAATATCCATTTTTGATAGAATCACCCGATTGATTTTTATTATGGTGACTTATGGTCCAGGAAATAGTTACAAGACATCTAAAGAATAATAGTTAGGATAGATTAAACTTTAGCAATTTAGAAAGAACGACTACAACTTGGATTAGGATCCTACTGCCTTGGACGCTTAATCCTATAGCTACCAATTTTTCTTGTATTAGATACTGTAACTAAATGGTTTTAAAATATCATTTATTTTGGGATTTTTCTATACTCTGGAATTTATTACCTCAATAAATAAGTCTGGTAAAAATTATAGGAATAATTTCATATTAAAAATGATTCAGTTACTTATTAAACATACATATAAGCAGTACAGTAGATCCCTATAGTAGTTAGTAAATAAATATTTCGATACCAAAAACAAATGTATGTTTAATTATCGGAGTGGAATTCTCAAAGAAGTTCTAAAAAAAAAATTGTGCAATAGTCATTCTTAAATTATGTACAGTGGCATGAATTTCTCTTTAAAAACAGAAATCACCAAGTCAAAGTTGTATCGGATTGATTTCATTCTTCAGATTATAAAAAGTGAAACCTGAAAAAAAAAATAAATAAATAACATAATTACAGTAGTCCAGATCTGCAATCTCGCACCAACTTCTCATGTAAACAATAAGTAGATCATAAAATCGTAAATACATGCAAGGTTTAAAGGTTAATAAAACCATGTCCTCCTACATAACATAAGAGAATTATTGCAAGTGAATGGACATACTATATAACTATACCTACCGGCAACATATATAATACACGGACCCATCCCAAACACTTCTGAATCTTATGTGTATTATTAAAATCACAGTGCATTATAGATTCTTTTTCTTGCATACTGACTATGAGTATCCAATTTATAATCTCAGGTGGCTCTTATTCTGGAGCTTTGAGACTGCCAGAATCAGTATCTAGTTGTATACTTACAATAGTTACCGGATTTAAACATTTAAGACCATAACAAATAAGGCCAACAAATGATCTTTCAGAATCATTCTGATTGGAAGTCTCTAATTAAGTTATCCTCATGTATACTATACTACTTATATATGTATCATTAAAGTAGGGTGGCGTATAATTATCTAACGTGGTAAAGGTTGACCATGGGGAAATATCATTAAGACACTTCCAAACTTAGAATCTTATTCATAAAGGTTAAGGATTATTTGGATAATAATACTCCTCTCTTCGTTCAGTCAATGGGTCAATTCCTAAGATCATTAACCAAGAAATCTAGATCGGTAAAGCTAACCATGGAAACGAAAGAAGAAAGAAACAGTCAATGCAAATGAAGGAGTTGGTCAGAAGATCAATTGGTAAATGATTTCCAAGTTTGTAGATTAAGAGAGCTAGATCTGTATCAAATATTAATACTCTTCTTTTATGAAGTTGGTAAATAATTTCCAAGATTGAAGATGAAGAGAGCTAGATCTGTATTACTAATCTCAAAAAGGGAATTGAGAAGGAAAGTAGACAAGCAAATGAAATTGATTGTGAGTCGGTAATGACTTATAAATTATATTGCCGGTCATGGTGGCCTTTTACACCGGACCGTGCGAGGGGGCGGTGACCCTCACCTGGGCGGAAGAAAGGAAGCCCAGTTTGGGCAGCGGCCGCCAAGTGCGCGGGTCTAGGATCCCAGTCCTCTTTCGGTTTTTACGCGAGCTCGCAGTGTTTTACGCCTCGTTGGGATCCAGACTTTAGACCAGTTTCGCTGACCCTGTTTTAGGATACCCAGGCGGGGGATCCTTGGTTTTCAGTTTTACGTACGAGCTCGGTTGCCCGTTACCGGTCGGGCTGCTTTTCTAGAGCGACTTCCCGGGAAGTCCCTCTCACCCGTCTCAGTGGCGTAGTTGGGGAGTAGACCCATCCCTCTATTGGACCGTCCTTCCAACTAGAGGGCGAGACGGAAGAGCCATTTGTAGGCTTCTTCACCGCTTGAGTTTTCTTTCGCCAACAGACGGCGATTCTACATCCAGATCATTCGTATCTACATCTATATCTACATCATTGAAAGTACATCTGAGAGAGTTACAGTGAAGGTTTAGAGGAAATCACAATTAAAATTTAGTTGATTAGAAGTGACTTAAATCTGGTTCAAAAACCCTATAAGTTAGTGGACGTGTTGGGAACTTAGTTAGGATGCATTATACAACACCGCATGCCTACGGAGGCACCCCAACCCTAAGGTACTTTTAAATACCTTAGAGTCATAGTGTGAGGTTACACACAGACCAAGACCACAGACTATCCACTAACTTAGAAGGAGTAAATATAATTAAGGATCAAATCCATCATCATCATATCAGTCCAATTATCGAAAACCATGATATAATCTCAATGACAAGAAATTAGCGTTTACATGTGCCATCAAGTTCCACAACATGATCTTCAAGACCCAGAATCATGATCTTTAAGACGCAGAAAATCATTATATGTTTAGGGTTTATCATCTAAACTTTATATAAATATATATATGGGAAGAATGGAAAAAAAAAGGGTGAACAGGATAACTACATGCCAACAGTTGAAAATCTTTTTACTTACGCAAGTAGATATAAATTGTAGTTATTCCACCTTTCTACTTGCTCTCTTTTGCACATTATAAATAATTGTTGTTTATTTTTAAACTACGGGTTTGTATTCACAATTGTGACTCCTTTTCTTCCTTGCACGCATGGCAGGAAAGGAGTCTGTTGTTCAGTAGCTATACAGGGTTCCAAGAGATAGAGTTTATACTAGAAGGTATGTGTTTTTGTGTCAAGTTTTTGTCCTGTTATTAATGTAATATGCTTATTTTCTCTTCAGTCAAATTTTTGGGATATACTGTATGTACTGTCAAACTTTGTACATGTAAAATATATGAAAGTTAATGAAATGAGATTTTGATGACAATTGTTCTATGAACTTGTGGTTATGAATGTTTATGTGAATGTCGAATGTCACTTGCAAATATATTCATTGCGAAAAATTTTCCCCATAAAAACTATGCTTTTAATGCGATGTCATAAATGGAATTTTGCGAATTGTGGCGTAAACGGGTACCCGGATCCTGAGGGTCTCACAACTTGCGAGGCCCGTGATGCAACCTGGAGGGAGAAGTGGTGCAAAGGGTCCAGCCGCCTTGAAGGAGTTGGGGTTTTCGCCTGGGGAAGTCGCCTAGAGAGGGCCTCCCCGACTAGGACTTAGAGGCATGGGGCTCGATGCATAACAATCGGCGATGGGGGTATAGGGTTTCCAGCAGAAACCCAATGGAGCAACTATGGATACCAACCAGTATAGGAAGGAGAGGTATGTCGCATGGAATTAGGGTTTCAAAGGAAACCCTATAGCATGAACTTGAACTGGAACCATGAATCCCAAATCTTCAAGAATAACAGCACTAAAATCGAATCTCGAATAATACATAAAAATAAATCCTCAAGAATAAATCCTTGAGAATCGAACTCACTCTGATACCCTATTAGAAAATAGAAATGCAGAAGCGTATCAGAATAAAGATAAAGAAATATAAAGAACTCGGGTTTAACGTGGAACACTACTTCCTAAGGAGCGGGATGAAACCACGGGAGAACGCCTCAAAGCGCTGATAGACTGCTACTTTTCTCATTGGATACAATGGGTGTGGGAGTCTATATATAGCCCCCACTGAATCTCCACATCCCACAGACAATAGATGTGGGACTAAATTCTGGATGAGGTAAATGGATCCTGAAGTGATCCATTTACCTATCTACAACTCAAGTAACGTATAACTCAAATACTCCAACACTTCAGGCAATCGGGATTATGCAGTATACACATATGCCTCAGGAGAAGGTTTAGGAGCGGTACTGATGCAGAGAGGTCACGTGATTGCATACGCATCACGTCAGTTGAGGTCGCGCAAGCGGAATTACCCCACTTATGACTTGGAGCTAGCGGCAGTTGTCTTCACTTTGCAGATCAGGAGCCACTATCTCTATGGGGTGAACATTGAGATTTCTACAAACAACAAGAGTTTGAAATACATCTTCGATCAAAAGGAGGTGAACATGAGACAACACAGGTGGCTTGAGCTATTGAAGGATTATGATTGCACGATCTCTTACCACCTAGGTAAGGGAAATATGGTGGCAGATGCGCTTAGCAGGAGAGCTCATGAAGAGGGTACGTCAGGTTATACACTTGGGATATGCTCACATGTTTGACTGATTGGCACCCTCGTGAGAGTGTGTCCATATCTGTTGTCGTGCATCCACGATTCAGCAGTCTATGGGATCGCATAATAGAAGGTCAGAAGACAAATCCTCGAATCAAAGACAGATACATGTGTGCCATCAAGGACGAATGTGATGATTTTGTGGTGACAGAGTCTATTTTATAGAAGGTTGGACGGGTTGTTGTGTCCAACGATGAACGGTTATGCAGAGACATTCTTGATGAGGCGCATAGTTCACGATTGTATATTCATCTTAGCAGCACAAAGATGTATCGTGATCTGCACCACCATTTCTGGTGGGACAGGAAGAAGCGCGATGTGACACATCATGTTAGCAAGTGCTTGACCTGTCAGATGGTCAAAGCTGAGCATAAGAGACTGTCATGGTTATTACAGTCTCTCCCCATTCCCGAGTGGAAGAATGAGAATTTTTATGGATTTTGTCACTGGACTGCCAAGGACACCATGTGGCCATGATGCTATTTGGGACATTGTTGACAGGCTAACCAAGTCAACTCATTTCATATATGTCAGCATGACCTACACTCCATCTAGAATGGACAGATTATATGTGCAGAATATTATCAAGCTTCATGGTATACCACGTGAACTAGTGTCTGACGAGGACTCGAGGTTCACATCTCACTACTGGCACCAGTTCATGTCAGCACTACAGACAAAGCTGGAGATGAGTTCTACATACCATCCGTAGACCGACAGACAGAGTGAGCGCACCATTCAGACTCTTGAGAATTTCCTACATGCATATACCCTTAAGTAGAAACGGTCCTGGAAGGACCCCCTGTCATTGATAGAATTTTGTACAACAACAGCTATCATTCTAGTATCAGCATGGCACCATTCGGAGCCCTATACAGGCAGAGATGCCCCACACCTCTCAGTTGGCGTGAATAGGTGACCATACTCTTTACTCCGTAGATCTCTTGGAGGAAACTGCGAGGGTTGTTGATCTTTTGAGGCGGAAGCTTCTGACTGCTCAGAGCCGCCTGAAGAGCTATGCAGATCAACGAAGAAGAGACTTGGAGTTTCAGGTATTCCGATCATCTTCTCTTAATCCGTTTGCAAATATGACTTATTAAGAATTAACTTAATCTTTCATACTGATGAAATTCTTATAAATACAGGTGGGAGATAGGGTATTCTTGCGAGTATCTCCCATGAAGGGAGTACATAAATTTGGTGTTCGTGGCAAGTTGCCACCACGATATGTTGAACCATTTGAAATCATTGCCCGTGTGAGGAATGTGGCCTATCGAGTAGCATTTCCTCCACACCTTTCAACCATTCACGATGTCTTCCACATATCCAACCGGAGGAAGTACGTACACAACCCTCGACACATCATCAGCTACGAGAATCTTGACGTGGAGCCCGACTTGTCATATGAGGACATGCCAGTGCAGATACTCAATGGTGTAGTGAAGAAACTTCGCAGCAAAGAGATTCCCTTGGTCAAGGTGCTACGGCACTGACATGGTGTCGAAGATACGACATGGGAAACTGAAGCAGACTTGCGGGCACGATACCCACAGCTCTTTTTAGGTAATCGTCAAAACAAGCATATTTAATTATATACATGTTGAACGAGCATGGCTTGTTTTTCCTTTGAGATTTTTATGGATTCAAAGCACTTTGAGATTTTTATGCCTTCTTTATGGATTTTGTCATTGGACTGCCGAGGACACTACGTGGCCATGATTCTATTTGGGTCATAGTTGAAAGGATGACCAAGTCAACTCATTTCATGCATATCAGCATAACATACACTCTATCCAGGTTGGCCAGGTTATATGTGCAGAACATTATCAGGCTCCATGGTATACCATGTGAGGTAGTGTCTGACAGAGACTCGAGGTTTACATCTCATTATTGGCACCAGTTCATGTCAGCACTACAAACAGAGCTGAAGATGAGTTCTGCGTACCATCTGCATACCAACGGACAGAGCGAGCGCATCATTCAGACATTGGAGGATTTGCTATGCGTATGCACTTTGGAGTGGAAAGGGTCCTGGAAGGATTACCTGTCGTTGGTAGAATTCACGTACAACAACAATCATCATTCCAGTATCGACATGGCACCATTCAAAGCCCTATACGGGTGGAGATGCCTCAAGCCTCTCAGTTGGCGTGAGGTAGGTGATCACGCTCTTTACTCCACAAATCTCTTGGAGGAGACTGCGAGGGATGTTGATCTCGTAAAGTAGAAGCTTCTGACGACACAGAGCAGCCAGAAGAGCTATCTAGACCGTCAGAAAAGAGATTTGGAGTTTCAGGTAATCCGATCATTTTCTCTTAATCCATTTCAATATGACTAAGTGATGTTCAACTTAATCTTTCGTACTAATAGAAACTCATGTTAATACAGGTGGGAGATTGGGTGTTAATACGAGTATCTCCGACGAAGGGAATACAGAGATTTGGTATTCATAGCAAGTTGGCACCACGATATGTTGGATCATTTGAGATCATTGCTAGTATAGGGAAAGCAGCCTATCAAGTAGCCTTTCCTCCACACATATCAGCCATTCACGATGTTTTTTATATATCCAACCTGAGGAAGTATGTGCACGACCATGGACATGTCATCAGCTACGGGAATCTTGATGTAGAACTCGACTTGACATATGAGGAGAGACCAGTGCAGATAATTGGCAGTGCTGTGAAGAAGCTTCGCAGCAAAGAGATTCCTCTAGTCAAGGTGATATGGCACCGACATGGTGTCGAAGAGGTGACATGGGAAACTGAAACAGACATGCAGGCATGATACCCGCAGCTCTTTTCAGATAATTATCAAAACAAGCCTACTTAATTATATACATGTTGAAAGAACCTGACTTGTTTTTCCTTTGAGATTTTTATGGGGTCAAAATCCTTTAAGGCTTTTATGGCAAGATAAAACTCAGATAAAACACATAATGACTTCTATCTGAGTCTCGAGAACGAGACTCCCTATGAGGTTTTTATATTTATGACATTCGGATCCGAGTCACCAAATCCGAAACCGAAAACCCGACCCGATTGGGGTTCATATGATCCGATAAACTATCGATCGATATTAAATAAGCTAAATCGATCAATAGATCGTAAATCAAATTTTGTTTGGGATCAATCGATCAAAAATAAATTTCATTGTAAAGCGTGTCATCAGAATAAGCCGCAACGAAAATCGAACAGCAAAACAAACTGAGACTACCACAAAATCTGATTCGATGGAAATAAAACCAACGAAATCAACCGTTTGTCGATCGGAGTTTGTTTGATAATTTAAAATCACAAAAAATTGATTAAAAATCAAAACTATATTTCGTCAATTTCTGTATCCATCTTGGACCAGAAAAGTATGAAATTTATATTATTTGATCATCATACATAGACGATCAAAACGAGATTTGTACATCAGAATTGGAGATTCGAGGTGGAAATACGGACGACTTTGGTATTCCATATAAGAGATAGATAAAGGATTTCTAAAAATAAAAATAAAAAAAAATTATTTGGAATCCAACAGCCAACAGTTAGCTCCCTCTACTCCCTCCACCTGGCCACAAACCCCCTCCACTTGTTAACTCCAAAGACCACTTCCTTGGTTATATAAACACCAACCCCTCTCCCTATTTCTCAAGTTTTTCCCCAAATCTCCTCCAATTTTATCTCCAGCCGAAGAGAGCACCCCCAGCCCCAGTCATCTCTCCAAACTGAAGCTGTTGTCCATCAGCTTTGGAGGAGAGCTGCTACAACCACCTGGCAGCAGTTGTTGCCACTTTTCCTTTGGCTAGAATTACAGTCCAACAGCAGATTGTGCTACTGCAGCCGACCAAGTTACTCGACAACAACCATTGGGTGCTGCTATGTTGCATGTTGCCCAAGACTGCAACTGGAGATGCTCAAGGAATTGCGGAAGCCTCCCTTTGCCGGCAGCTATAACTGCTTCTTCAAGCAGCTGTGGTGCTGCTTCCAAGCAGTCAACGGAAGTTGCTGCTCATGAGCTTCTACCAGCTGATACCCCCTTGTTGATGCAAAGTAGCTGCATGTTGATTGATCACTATTTTTGAGATCCAAATAGATAAAATCCAACCCCTCCCTTTGTTGTCATTCAAGAAAATTATCCTCAAGTATTTTCTCCTTTCAATTCTTGAAGAAATTAATTGATGAATGAATAAAATTGACAAAATTTTAGGTCTCTTAGTTAGTTCTTAATCTCATAGTTTTAAGATAAGAGATTAGTAGAGAATGACATGCAATTAAGACTAAAATTTCATACCATTATTAGATGTAGATTTCTTATATAGAATATGAAATTTTGGGAGTGGGGATAGCATGTAAATTGAGTCTCAAATTCAAACCACAATAGCTATTGTTTTCATGCATAAATTGTGAAATTATGGATGAATTACATGTTAATTGAGTCTCAAATTCAGACAACAAGAACTATTGTTTTCATGCTTAAATTGTGAAAGATTAGAGATGAATTACATGTGAATTTAGTCTCAAATTCAGATCACAATAGCTATTGTTTTCATGCTAAAATTGTGAAAGATTAGAGATGAATTATATGTGAATTGAGTCTCAAATTCAAACAACGATAGCTACAGTTTTCATGATTAAATTGTGAAAGATTAGGGATAAATTACATGTGAATTGAGTCTCAAATTCAGAGCGCACTAGCTATTATTTTCATGTTTAAATTGTGAAAGATTAGGGATGAATTACATGTGAATTGAGTCTCAAATTCAGACCAAAATAGCAAATGTTTTCATGCTTAAATTGTGAAATATTAGGGATGAATTACATGTGAATTGAGTCTCAAATTCAGACCACAATAGCTATTGTTTCCATGCTTAAATTGTGAAAGGTAAGGGATAAATTGCATGTGATTTGAGTCTAAAATCAAACCACAACATCTACAAATTTTATGCTTGAATTGAGATTTTGGGGTGATCAGCATACAAATTAAACCCAAATGAAAATCATTTAATTAGCTATTAAGTTCGTGATTTTAAGATTTAAAAGATTTGGGAATTTTCTATAGCATTGAATTTAAATTCAGATTTAATAAGTAGTTCTAAATCTCATGAGTAGAAGACAAAAAGCTTTTTGGGGGAAATTACATATAAATGAACTTAATTCAGATTTAATGAATAGCTCTAAATATCATTATTTAAAAATGAAGAAGTTAGGTGTTCGGCATGAAATCAACTCAAATCTCATATCACCAATTAGTTCTAGAATCTTTGATTTAAAAAGATGAAACATCAGGGAGTTAGCATGTAATTTGCCTAAAAACATATCAATATTTAGTCTAAGTACCACGACCTTATAGAAGAGATTTGAAATAAACATATTCGAATATTAATACCCTTCTCTTATAAAGTCAACAAATAATTTCCTACGATCATTATGATTATTAATCCTTGATCAATTTATCATTGAGCATCATCAACTAATATAGATCACTATTGATAAAATTATGGACAAAAGACCTAGATATGTATAGTCAACCACAGAAAGGATTGAGAAAGATATGAGTAGTCAAGCAAGTGAAAATATTGGAAATCAATGATGACTGATAACTAACAGTGTCGGTCATGGTGACCCTTACATCTGACCGTGCGAGGTCGCTGTGACCCTTAGCTGGGCGGGAGATAGGAAGTCCAATTAGGGCAGCAGCCACCTATTGCACAGATCTAGGATCCCAATCCTTTTTTACTGTTTTTACGCGAGCTCGTAGTGTTTTTACGCTTCGTTGGGATCCAATTTTTTTATCAGTTCTGCTAATCATGTTTCAGTAGGGTACTTAGGCAGGAGGACCCTTGGTTCTGTTTTTCGAGCTCTTTTTGATTGTACCAGTCCGGCCGGTTTTGGAGTGACTTAGTCTAGAAAGTCTCTCCCACCCATTTCTAGGGTGTGGTTATGGAGTGTACCTAGCCCTTTATTGGGCCACACTTCCACTGGGAGAGCGAGCCAAAAGAGTCTCTTAGGAGGCTTACTCACTATTTGAGTTCTGATTACTGTTCCGCCAGTATGTCTTGGCGAGGAAAAGATCGTTGTCAAGCGCAGTTGAGTTGGTTATAGTTGAGTGTGGTTGCATTTGAGTTTGGTTCTGTTCTTGAGGTTGTTTACTGTTCCGCCAGTAGGTCCTGGCAAGGAAAAGATCATGAGAGAGAAATCATCAATCATTGTCAATCATCATCAATCATCAATCATCGACATTTAATCAGAATTTAGAACTACGACTACGAATGTTAAGTGAAGCTAGTGGACGTGTTGGGAATAGTTAGGATGCATTACACTCCACCGTATGCATAGGAGGCACCCCAATCCTAGGGCATTCTTCACGTCGTAGAGTCATAGTGTAAGGTCACACTCAGACCAAGGTCACAAACTATCCAATAAATTTGAGAAATTAGACAAAAATAAAGATCAGATCAGAAACTCATCATCTACAATCCCAAATCCATCAGCATGAGTTATAAGTGAAAAAAAGATGATAACCTACATATAGATCATATAATCAATAAATGGAAATGTTATATATGGAAAGTTAAATGGTGATGGGTGAATAAGGGATGTACATACATAACAGCTTGAAAACCAATTTCCATGCAAGTAGCTTGTTAAATTTAAATGTCAAACCATATCTACTTGCTTCTTTTTTTAACCATTGAAATACATATTTTATATTTTTAATAAATTTGATTGTACTCAACTTTTATTGACATTACTCCTATTCTCAACATGAATGGCATGTAAAGCACATGCATTACAGTAGTCCGACAGGTGGACGTTGAGCTTCTACAGTTACTTTCGACGGTACACATGTAATAATTTTTTATACAGGATAATGTAATTGCTTTTCTTTCTCTTTTATATTTTGAGATACATGTATAAATTGTCAGTTTCTTCTATTACATGAAAATATATATATATAGAAATTAATGCAAATGTGAATTTGGTGACACTTTTATTCTGTGGCTTGTTATTAAAAGTACGAATATCATTTGAAACACGAAAAAAATTTCCCTCATTTTTTGTAACCTAATGCGATCGATATCGTAAATAATATTGTGAATGTTGTGTAAACAGGTAACCCAGATCCGCAAGCATAACATTATTTGTGTTGATGGCATGGTTATCGCGATTGATGACAATGTAGGCATTCTTGTGACCAAGGTCTTCCTCTAAAGAATATTTGTCACCGAAGACCTTGGTCAACTCAGATACTTCCTAAGTATTGAGGTGATACACACAACATAAGGACTATGCTTGTCAAAGAGGAAGTACTATCTTGATATCCATTCAGAAGTTGGCTAACTTGGATACAAACCATCAGCTATTCCAACCATAGTATAAAAAAGCACTACCTCGAGGCATGTACCTCATGCCTTTATTGTGAGGCGTGCACCTCACCTCTGTGAGAAAGCCATAGAGGCAAAATCGAGGTACACACCTCACTAATATGGTCTTTTATGGGTGTTTTTTCTTATTAATGACATTATGTGATGCTCCAAAGAAGGTCAAGCGAGTTGTTGTTTTGGAAATCTATATACATCACGTTAATTTGATTTTTTTCAAAGACTTTATTGATTTCCAAACTTCCCATGCTTGTACAAGAGATGTTTGTAGTTCTAAATGTAATACGGATCTAGTCATAACAACTGTAGCCAATTATATTGAGTGATGGGCTTTGGTGTTAATCGATATAGATATAATTTACGTTTGTTCAATCTAACATATATCAAATGATATACTTCTTCAATGTTAACATTATATGTTCAATAATATTCATTATCCATTGTTTAATAATACCATCTTTGTTTAATGACAATGTCTAATGACATCGTCTGTTTAATAATATTCATTGCTCACTGTTTAGTAATTACGAACAAATATTAAATGATATGCATATTGCTAATTTGTTAGTACAATGAATAATAATAGATTCTTTCATACTAGTTGATTGATGTGTGACAGTGTGACTTATCAATCTTGAAAAGTTATTATATACATTTTTGCATCTTGATGTTAGTAATTTCCAGCTTAAATGCTTAAATTGTTTATATGGTATACCTTTTAGTAGTGTGGAATTTTTTAATGTGTTCCTAATAGAACTTAATATTATCATAGTTTCAATTCAACCTACTTTTCCCTAATTTTAATTTTTAACTTAAATTGAGGCTTACGCCTCGACTGCCTTGAGGTTTACACCTCACCTCATATACAAGAAAACTGCCTTGAACCGTCTCACGTTCTTTTAAATCTTGATTCCAGCTGAACTACAGAGACAAGTCACTACCATTGTCCAGTATTTAAAGATACCTCACGGTATAGAAATCTAGTAGGCAAGCTGTTACATCTCACTGTCACTAGGCATGACATGCCATATGTTGTAAGCAGAGCCAGTCTGTCATATGTCATAAATGCTTACTTGCTTTTGCATTACTTTTTTTTGGTGCTCAAAGTCTGTTGTGTTCTGACTTGTGTGTTGCTAACTTGCTATGTTTTGAACTTCTTTTGGTTGAATGAAAGCTTTGGATGTGCCTCACCCTAGGACCACCCTTCTTTTTTTCAAAAAGAAATCCATTAACTTCAATAAAAAACATCGCTCCATTATATTCAATCCAAGCAGTCAGGAAAAAAAAGCAAGTAAACTTTATATGGTCATTTGGTTTTGGGGCAAGGAATGAGGAATAAGGATTTATCTTTATTTTTACTTTTTATTTTGGTGGGAGGGGGTGTTAATTTCTTGTTCTTTTTTGGTTGGACAAATGAGCATTGAGGAGAAGAGGGGATAAAGTGGACTCATTCCTTAATATTTGGTTTGTTGTGGTTTGAGGAATACGAGGTAAGTGGTAGTTAATATCGGATAAATACTGGGAATGAGGGGTAGGTAATAAAACAAGTGAAAGAAAATCATATTTACGAGCCTCACTCAGACAACTCTCTCAGCAAGTGAAGTGGGACCAAGCATCACATACACGGTTATTTTAATCATGGTTAAGATATGTTGAGATGTTTATTTATCACCGTACTATATTTACGGTTTATGTTTTCTTTGGGTATCACTTATGTAATTAACCCATGGCTCTCGTCCTGTATAAGAGAGCCCTGGGATCTCTTTTCTCAAATGAATAATTTTTATCCCATCATGGTATCAGAACAACGGTCCTAGACCGGGGTTCTCGAACCAAACCCCTAACCCTATCCCCACCCGCCGGCCTCTCCCCGCGCCCTCCGCACGTCACCGTGCCCTAGCGCCGCCGCAGCCACCCTCCAGGCGCCGCCGTAGGCCACCTGCGGCAACCAGTTGACCCTCCGGCCGCCGCCCCACCCCCTGCGGCAACCCAGTGCCGCCGCCACCCCTTCCAGCACCGTCGTAGGCCCCAACGACCTCCCCTTTGCCCCCATAGGTGCCGTGGCTTGATTCATAAGGGGTCTAGCACATCTTCGGCGGCTCTGGGTCCCCTCGTTTGATTCCAACAGACCCTTGTTCACGTGCGTCGAGGTCTAGACTGATCTGCGAAGGGTGATATAGTCTGATTTCTTCCTTCCTTTGCGGCCTTCGACCACAAACAAAGCATTAGAGATGAGTGTATAAGTCTACAGATACATCTCATCCCTCATTTGATGCTGTAGACAAGACTTTTGTGAGATTTTCCCCTCTTGTTCGCATTTTGGCGTATTAAAGAATGTCAGGCATCAAGGGTGACGTGTTCTCCTCTGGTGCCTTCAAAGGACCGACACCTATCGTAAAGATGGACGGGACCAACTATGAGTTATGGTCCATGCAGTTTCGTACCCCGATGCAATGCCACAACAAGGAGCATATTCTGACTGATTCAGAGCCGGTGGACAAGACTGGGACCAATGCATCATGGAAGCAAGATGATGCATAAGCTCGTGTATGGCTCTCTAGGACGATTAGCACAGAGATTGCTAATGATATTGTCAATCAGCCTACTGCAAAGGCCGTGTGGGACATATTGGCTGCTACCTATGGACAGGTGAAAAATGAAAGCAAGATACTCCAACTTCAGTTCGACATTTTCTTGACCAAGCAAAATGGTCGACCTTTACATGCTCACTTTTCACATATGAGAGGCATGTTTGAACGACTCCATAGCTTCATGCCTATCACTACCAGCGTGGAACAACAGCAGGCGTATCGGAATGCCACTATGACTGGCGTTTTCCTGTCCTCTCTTGACTCGGAGTACGATGCCGCTCGTACTCAACTTCTGACTGGCGAGACCATACCACTAATGAAGGAGGTCTACAAGCGGCTGAGCAGGATTACTACCACACCTACATCCATGCCACAACCAACTTCCTCGGCTATGGCTGCTTCTCGTGGACGAGGCAGTACGTCCCAGTTTCGTGGCCGTGGATCTCGTGGTAGATGTGGAGACTGTCAGCGTGGTCCATGGTCTTATTGTCGTCGTCCTGGCCACTCAGAGGAGACATGCTTTCACAAGCACGGCTTTCCGGCGTCTGTACATGTGGCGGAGCAGACTGACTCCTCACCTGCACCTACTATTGATGCCCGTTTTGACGATCTTGTCTCGAGACTTCGAGAGATGGTGACTACTCCTGTGACTCAGACTGCAGAACCATCAGACGCAGCGGCCACCGCCAGAGCACTACCTAGTTCATCAGGTACTTCATATGTGCTTACCAGTAGCAGCAGTTCCGATGTGACAGATTGGATAATGGATTCTGGAGCATCTCATCACATGTGTGGAGATCGGATACTATTTTCTTCATATACGACCATTGCTCCTGGGCGATCCGTAATCATAGCCAATGGAGTTCGGCTACCCATTGTTGGTCAGGGGGAGATTGTTTTAGCCCCTTCTATACGTCTTCAGAATGTTCTACGTGCTCCAGATTTTCAAATGAATCTTTTGTCTATTAGTCAGATTACAAAAGATTTACATTGTCGTGCCATATTTGACCCCTCTTCTCTTATGTTTCAGGACATACTAACTAGCAGGATGATTATTCATGGCCGTGAGCAGAGAGGATTATACAAACTTGATGTTCAATCATGTGCTGAGGTGGCCTCTATTCCCTCTGGATCTGCTTCGCCTTTTCTGTGGCATCTTCGCTTTGACCACCTTCCTCTCCAAAAGATGATACGTGTTCTCCCGCAACTATCTACTAGTAGTACTCTGGACTGTGAAGCTTGTCAGCTTGGGAAACACTATCGCTCCTCCTTTCCTAGTCGTCCAAGTCGTAGTAGTAGTCGGTCCTTTGAGTTGTTTCATTTTGACATTTGGGGTCCAAGTCGTGGTCCTGATCATCAGGGGCATAGATTTTATATGGTAGCTGTCGATGATTATTCTAGACTTTCATGGGTTTTCTTGCTTAAACATAAATATGAAGCAGATGCTATAATTAAGACTTTTCTTATTGAGATCAACAATATTTTTTCTGCCAAAGTTAAATACATTCGCACCGATAATGCTTTGGAATTTTCTACTCTTCATTTGGCAGAATTTCTCCAGTCTATGGGTATAGTTCATCAGACTTCCTGCACGTATACATCATAGCAAAATGGGGTTGCAGAACGCAAACATCGTCACCTCTTAGACATCACGAAGACCTTGTTGATTCACAGTAGTACACCTCATTCTTTCTGGGGGATGCCGTCCTAACCGCATGTTATTTGGTAAATCGCATGTCATCCACTATTCTTGGAGAGAAGAGTCCCTTCTCTATTGCGTTTCCCGAAAAGGAACTCTTCACACTTACACCTCGTGTTTTTGGATCGGTACCCTTTGTCCATGACTTTATTCCCGGCCGTGACAAGCTCTCACCTAGAGCTGTCAAATGTGTCTTTGTTGGTTATTCTCGTACCTAAAAAGGGTATAGATGTTTTGATCCTGTTGGGAGAAAATACTATGTCAGTGCTGATGTTACTTTTTTCGAATCTATTATGTATTTCTCTCCTACAGGTGACAGGCTGTCTACTACTGGATCCGGAGAAGATGTTGCGGTTCCTCCACCTCCATCTGCTCCTTGTGATGTCCCGAGGTCTTCACCACCTATACACCACCACCACCGCCACCACCACCTCCACCTCCTCACAAAGAGTCTGCATTCTTACCCCATGTTTATACTCGCAGGTCTTCTACTCGTCCCTCTGCTCATGCACCTACCACATCATCCACCATGCCTAAGGTATGTCAGGAACATATTATTTCTATTGATGGCACTGGAGATTTTATTGATGAACATGAAGAGTCAGTTCTAGAGGACGGCGAGGCTGATGACCTGGAGATACCGATTGCTCTAAGGAAACCCCGTCGCCAATGTGCTACTTACCCAATGGCTGCACATGTCTCCTTGGATCATCTATCAGAGGACTATTAGAAGTTTATAGTGGGACTTTCTGTTGTTACTATCCCATGGACGTATCAGGAGGCGCTCCAAGATAGTAGGTGGCGCCTTGCTATGGAAGAAGAGATGGCGGCTCTGCGATCACGAGGCACATGGAGCATTGTTTCACCTCCACCAGGAGCATCTATTGTGAGCAGCAAATGGATATTCACGGTCAAGCAAAGGGCCGATGGTAGTGTTGATCGATTCAAAGCAAGGCTTGTGGCTCAAGGGTTCACCCCAACCTATGGGGTGGATTATCAAGACACCTTCTCTCCAGTAGCAAGACATTCTACACTATGCATTCTACTATCTGTTGTCGTTTCCAAAGACTGGCCTCGGTATTAACTTGATGTCAAGAATGCCTTTCTCTATGGGGATCTTCAGGAGGAAGTATATATGCAACAACCACCAGGATTTGCTACTGAGGGGGGGTCTCAGAAGGTGTGCCTCCTTCACAAGGCAATTTATGGCTTGAAGCAGAGTCCGAGAGCTTGGTATCAAAATCTATCGGAGTTGATAGAGCAAAAGGGGTTTGCGCGGTCTATTGCGGACCACTCAATGTTTGTACAGAGGATACCTAGAGGTACCATGGCTATTCTTGTCTATGTGGATGATATTGTCATGACAGGAGATGATGAGCAGGGTATTCTTAAAGCCAAGGAGTTCCTTAGTCAGCAGTCTGTGACTAAGGACCTTGGAAATCTTCGCTACTTTCTTGGATTAAAGTTCGCCAGAAATCAACGTGGACTCGTGATGAATCAAAGGAAATTTGTTATGGACCTCTTATCTGAGACAGGCATGACAGGGTGCAAACCTGCTTCTACTCCTATGGATGCAAGCATGAGATTGTATGATGAGGACACCAAAGAAATTGACAGGAGGAGATATAGGGAGCTTGTTGGGAAGCTCCTATATGCCACTATTACCAGGCCGGATATTGCTTTTGCAGTTAGCAAAGTCAGTCAGTTCATGGAGCAACCCAAGAAGGTACATACGGAGGTCGTTCACATGATCTTGAGGTATGTGAAGACGTCACCTGGCTCTGGCCTTATG